>JAJEJO010057241.1:0-27995 GCA_020662805.1 Glaucomys volans | reverse complement strand
GTGCAAGTTGGTGCAGCCACTCTGGAAAGCAGTGTGGAGATTCCTTAAGAAAACTTGGATTGGATCCACCATTTGACCCAGCTATGCTACTCCTTGGCCTATACCCAAAGGACTTAAAATCAGCATACTACAGTGATGCAGCCACATCAATGTTCATAGCTGCTCAATTCACAATAGGTAGGTTGTGGAATCAACCTAGATGCCCTTCAATAGATGAATGGATAAAGAAACTGTGGTATATATACACAATGGAATAATACTCAGCCATAAAGAAGAATAAAATTATGGCATTTGTAGGTAAATGGATGATGTTGGAGACTGTCATGCTAAGGGAGATTAGCCAATCCCAAAAATCCAAAAGCCGAATGGTCTCTCTGATAAGTGAATGATGATGCATAATGTGGGGTGGAAGGATGGCAAGAATGGAGGAAGGATAGAGAGCATAGAGGGAAGGGAGGGATGTGGTTGAGGTTGGGGGGTAAGAATAATAACAGTATGTGTGACAGACATCATTGCCCTGTGTACATGTATGAATGCACAGATGGGGTGACTCTACTTTGTGTACAACCAGAAAAATAATAGCTGTACTCCATTTGTGTTCAATGAATCAAAAAATTAAATAAAAAAAAATCTAAAAAAAAAAATGCTGTGTAATCTTAGCAGATCCAGAGGCTGCATAGCATGCTGGTACTTCAAAAGTGAGCTCCATATCTCAACTGGCCTTGAAGAGCTGAGGCAGGAGCCATCTTGGGGCAAGTATACTGCCATGGCAACCGTGAGACCAACCAGGAAACACACACACACACACACACACACATACAGTCACAGTATCCCTGCAGGTAACTATTGAGTAATCTAGGCCAGGCATGATGGAACATGAGTGACAGAGGGGCAGAGTAGACTGTACCCAGGGGAATTTGAATTTGAAGGGTGAAGGAGAGCCTGACTTGCTTCTTCTTTTTGTCTGGCAGCTCATGAGACCAGCTGAAGTGGGCCAGGAGCCTGAGTGGGTGAATACAAGAAGTAGTTAACAACCTCCACCCCATCTTTCTGTCAGTACATAACTCAAGAAGAATTAGAAAGACTACTGGACATAGACAATGACCATCCAGTTTGGTCAACTAATTTGACCAACTGAGTAGAGAAGGATGCTTCCGTCTTCACTAAGATTTTGGACTTTTTTAAAAATATAATTCAATTTAATTTAATTTAATTCCTTCTCTGTGTGTGTATGTGTGTGGTGTGTGTGAATTCTGGCTGTACTAATTGATTTAGGGACATCAATCTATACACTTATTTGTCTCTTTTCTCTCATTTTTAGCATTTTAATGTAATTATTTTTTCATAACATTATTTTGTGAGGGTTCAGGTTTTTTGGATTGCATATCTTGGTTTGGTTTTGTATTGTTTCCATTTGTTTATTTTTCTTGTTTCTTTTTCTCTCTTACCTTCTCTTGTTAATGACCAAATTATATGGTTCTCTCTCCCTCTCCCCTAATATCTTGCTTCTTCTATTTTCCCCCCTCCTTTTGTATGAACATCACCTGCTTCATCTCTTCTGCATTCACTCTGTTCACTTTCTGAAATGGCAAAGTCTTTTCTAACTTCCTAACACATTTCCTTTTCCCCTAATTAACTGCATTTTATCATCAAACTAATTGGTTTATATAACTCCTGTCCCCACCATTAATACTAATACAGTTATTACTGCTGTGGATAATACAGTTGACATCTGCTGTTTGCTTTAAAGCCAGAGCTAGTTCATGGTTATTGTTTTCACTGTTGGCAATTGCTGAACCCATCATTCCTTTTTATTGATGACAATTAATGCTGAAGACTCATAGCAGGATCTGGATACTTATTTTAACACTGTGTAATATTTGTTGTTTGCAGTTGTTACCATTGTTTATTTCTCACCACTTCTGTGAGGTGTTGGTTATTACTATTGCTTACTTCTCCCCCATTCTGAGAGGGGCTGGGAACCTACAGGTACATTAGAAGTTAACAGATTAGAGACTCTGCTGTTGAACTTAAATATTCCCTGGCATAATACCAACTGAAATGAGTGAGAAGACAAAAGTCCCAAAACCAACAATGAGGATCCAAGGAGGAACAATCTGAGAAGGACCTCAGGTCCACCCCTTAGAATCTACACAAACATCAAAAACAGAGAGAAGTCCCAGAACAAATAAGATAATTACACACAAAAAAAGAGGTAGAGGAATCTACCTCAATTGATACAGAACACCAAAACCTCTGAAAACATGAGAAAACAGGCAAACAAATCTCCCCTCAAAATCCACAATCGCCCAACAAAAGATCCAACTGATAGTGAGGTGGATGAAACCTAGAGAAAGATTATAAAAAACTGATTATGAAAATGTTCAATGAATTAAAAGAAGATCTAAGGAAGGAATTAAAATAGGATAACAGAAGATGAAAGACCACGTTAATGAAGAAATAGATAAATGGAAAGAAACCAAGCAGAACATCTAGAAATGAACGGCACAATCAATCAAATTTAAAACTTACTTGAAGGCATCACCAACAGATTAGATTGTGAAGAAATAAAACTTCGACCCTTGAAGATAGAACCTAAGGCATTGAAAACAGGCTATATGATCTTGAGTACACAGAAGGCAGTAAAGGGAAAACAATCATAGAACATGAGAAAAATTACAGAACTCTGGGAAAATTTTAAGAGACCAAACCTGAGAATCACTGGGATAGAAAAGAACATGGAAATACAAACTGGGCATAAAGAATACTTTTAATGAAATAGTTATAGGAAAATTTTCCCATATCAGAAATGAGATATACATCCACATACAGGGGATGTACAGGATCCCAAATAGACACAACCAAATGAGAAGCTCACCAGGACATATCATAATCAAAATGCCTATCATAGAAAATAAGGAAAGAATATTAAAATCTGCAAGAGACAAACATCAGGTCACCTTAGAGGCAAACCAATAAGGCTTGCTGCTGATTTCTGAGCTCAGAATCCAAAATCAAGGAGGGCTTGGAATGAAATAACTTTCAGCCAAAGGTTACTATGTCCAGCAAAGCTCAGTTTCAAATTTGAGGGGGAAATAAAAACTTTCCACAATGAGGATAAACTAAAAGAATTCATGAGTTTGAAACCAGAACTAGAAAAATACTCAAAGATGAATTTCACACAGAGGAACTAAAAAACTATTCCCAAAGCTTACAAACAGTGAAAGTTCAATTGAAGAATAATCCACTAAATAAGAATCAAGACAGGATAAAATATAGCAAAAGCTCAAAATGGTAGGAAACCCCAAACACATATCCATATTAATGGTCTCAACTCCCACATTAAAAGACATAGATTTGCAGAATGGATCCAATGACAAAATAAAACTATGTGCTGTTTACAAGAGACTCATCTTATAGGCAAAGATATCCACAGGCTAAAGGTAGTAGAACGCTAAAAAATATTCTAGGCATACGGTCCAAGAAAACAAGCAGGAACAGCTGTTCTCATATCTGACAAAGCCAATTTCTAGCAAAAATTAATTAGAAAAGACAAGACCACTACATCCTAGTAAACAAAGCAATCCAACAACAAGATATAATAATAAACATTTATGTCCCAAATGTCAATGCAACCAATTACATAAAAATAAATAAATAAAACCTCATGGCATTAAATCCCACATAGACTCCAACACATTTATACTGAGGGATTTAAATACACCCTTATTACCAATAGACAGGTCATCCAAATTTAAAATCAATAAAAATATTTCCAATCTAAACAATGCTGTGGATCAAATGAACCTAAGGAACATCTAAAGAACACTGCACCCAAAACAGCTAAATGTACCTTCTCAGCTGTGCATGGAACTTTTTCCAAAGTAGATCACCTTCTAGACCACAAAACAAACCTTAGTAAATACAAAAAAATTTGATATAATATCAGTATCCTGTCAGATAATAATAGAATGAAGCTAGAAATCAACAGCAAGAAAAATAATAGAAACCCCACAAACATGTGGAGATTGAACAATACTCTTAAATGAAGAATGGATCAAAGAAGAAATGAGAATAGAAATTGAGAAATTCTTAGAAATGAATGAGAACAAAGATGCAACATACCAAAATCTCTAGGATAGTAAGAAAGCAATTCCAAGAGAAAAATTTATAGCACTGAGTGCCTACATTAAAAAAAATAGAGAGATACCAAATAAATAAGCTTATGCTCCACTTCAAGGCCTTAGAAAAAAAAGAGCAAACTAACCCCCCAAACCAGTAGAAGACAGAAAATAATTAAGACCAGAGCGGAAATCAAAGAAATTGAGAATAAGAAAACAATGCCCAGGAACAATGTAACAAAGAGTTGGTTCTTTGAAAAGATAAATAACATTGACAAACCCTTAGCCAAATTAGCCAAAAGAATGAGTGAGAAGATTCAGATCAACAAGATCAGAGATGAAAAAGGAGATCTCACCACAAACCATTCTGAAATCCAGAAGATTATCAGAAACTATTTTGAAAATTTATACTTCAAGAAACTGGAAAATATGGAAGACATTGGCAAATTTCTAGACATATATGATCTGCCCAAATTGAATCAGGAAAATATAGAGAACCTAAACAGACCCATCAGACCAATACCAAGCAATGGAATTGAAACAGCAATTAAAAGTCTTCCAAAAAAGAAAACAGAGATAGTTTGACTCTTTGATAGTTTGACTCAGGACCTGATGGATTCTCAGCTGAGTTCTACCAGATCTTTACAGAGGAACTAACACCAGTCTTTCTCCAATTACTCCATGAAATTGAAAGGGAGGGAACATTCCCAAATACTTTTTTTGAAGACAGTATAATCCTGATACCAAAACCAAAGGTGCATCAAGGAAATAAAACTACAGACCAATATCCACGATAAACATAGATGAAAAAGTCCTTAATAAAATATCAACAAACTGCATTCAAAAACAAGTAAAAAAGAATACATCTTGATCAAGTGGACTTGATTTCCAGGGATGCAAGGTGTTTCAACATATGCAAATCAATGTAATTCATCACTTAAAAAGAATTAAGAATAAAAATCACATGATCACCTCAAGAGATGCAAAAAAGGGCCTTTCATAAAATCCAACATCTATTCATGTTAACATTGCTGGAGAACCTAGAGATTGAAGGGATTTACTTCAACATTGTAAAGGCCATTTATGATAACTCCAAAGCCAACATTATACTAAATGGAGAAAAACTAAAAGCATTTCCTCTAAAATGAACAATCAAGGCTGTCCATTCTCACAACTCTTACTCAATATAGTCCTCAAAATATTAGCCACAGTGATTAGGCAAGAAAAGGAAATCAAAGAGCACAAATAGGAAAAGAAGTCAAACTATCTCTGTTTGCCAACAATATGATCTTATGTCTAGAAACCCAAAAAACTGCACCAGAAGACTTCTAGAGCTTATAAATGAGTTTAGCAAAGTAGCAGAGTACAAGATCAACACTCATAAATCAATAACTTTCCTATACTCCAACAATGATTCATCTGAGGAAGAAATTATGAAAACTATCCCATTCACAAAAACCTCAAAAATAAAATTGGAAATTAATCTAACCAAGGAGGTAAAAGAGTTATACAATGAAAATTGAAGAAAGAACTTGAAGACAACTTTAGAAAATGGGAAGAATGCTCATGTTCTTGGATAGGTAGAATAAATATTGTCAAAATGATCACACTATCAAAAGCAATTTATAGATTCAATGCAATCCATATCAAAATACAAATGACATTCTTTACAGAATTAGAAAGAAGCAATTCTTAAATTAATTTGGAAGAATAAGAGATCCAGAATAGCCAAAGCAATACTAAACAAGAAAATCAAAGCAATCTGAAATTATACCTTCAGCCATTTGATATTTGACAAAGGTGCCAAAAGTATGTTTTGGAGGAAAGACAGCCTTTTAAATAAATGCTGCTGGGAAAATTGGACAGATATATGTAGGAAAATGAAACTAGACCACTATTTCTCATCCTGCACAAAACTCAAATAGAAATGAATCAGACTTAGGAATTAGACCAGAAACCTTACAACTTTTGAAGAAAACATAGGGTCAACACATCATACAGATGCTGGCACCTACTTCCTTAGCAAGACCCCAGAGTGCAAGAAATAAAACTAAGAATCAAAAAGTGGGATTACATCAAGTTGAAAAACTTCTGCACAGCAAAGGAAACAATTAAGAGCATGAGGAGAGAGCCTACAGAATGGTAGAAAATCCTGGCTTGCTATCCTTCCATTTGGGAATTAACATCCAGAATATACAAAGAACTCAAAAAAAACTTAACACTACAAAAACCAAATAGCCCAATAAATAAAAGAGCAAAAGAACTAAATAGAAACTTCTCAAGTAATACAAATGGCCAACAAATAGATGAAAAAATTTTCAACATCTCTATCAATCATGAAAAAAAATTATACTAAGATTTCATCTCACTCTAGTCAGAATTGCAATGATCAAGAATACAAACAACAATAAATGCTGGTGAAGTTGTAGGGAAAAGGCTCTTTTGTACATTGTTGGTGGAATTGCAGACTAGTACCACCACTCTGGAAAGCAGTATGAAGATCTTAAAAAGCTAGGGATGAAACCATCATATGGTTCACCTATCCCACTCTGTGGTATTTTTCCAAATGATCTAAATTGGCATACTATAGTGACACAGCCGCATTAATGTTTATAGCAGCAAAATTCATAATAGCTAAATTATGGAATAAACCCAGATACCTGTTGATAGATGGATGGATTAAGAAATTGTGGTATATGTATACAATGGAGCTTTACTTAGTCATAAAAAGAATGGAATTATGGCATTTGCTGGTAAAGGATGGAATTGGAGAATATCACTTAAGTGAAATAAACCAAACTTAGAAACTCAAACGTTGAATGTTTTGTCTCATATGTGGGAGCTAGAGTAAAATAAAGGAAACGGGGTGGGAAAGGATAACATAAAGAACCAATCAAATAGAAATTAATAGATGAGTGAAGGGTAGTCTAGTAGAGTAGAGGAAGGAGAATAGGAGAAGGTTGAGAGGACAGGAGGGAAAAGGGGAATCATGAACTGATATTGGTCTCCATGCATGTATGAGTTTGTTGGGATGAATCCAACTACTATGTGTAACTATAAAGCTATGATAAAATAATAATAATGATGATAATAATAATATATAGCCAAAAAAAAAAAAAAAAAAAAGCAGAAGCCAAGAACCAGCCATTGGAACTGAAGGCCTAGATTTCAGTCCTGGGTCCACCACTTGCTATCTGTATCCCCAGGCTTCAGTTTTCTTCCTGTCTCATATAATAGTGAGGACTCAGTAAATTAATACACTAAAATTATAGAACAAAACAACAGAGTGTTAGCAATCATCATTGCTTCCAGAAGAAGGGGCAACCTCATATCTCAGGGCTCAGGGGAGCTGTCATGGAAAGGGGAATTGCTTGAACTGAACTTGCAGGAAAGGATTTGGATGGAAGCAGTGTGCTGAATCAAGGGACTAGAATGCTGTATGTGAAAGAGGACATGGTGTTTGCTATTGTAAGGCAATGAGTTTTGTCTCTTCTGGGTCTCATGTAACTGGAATCCAGGTAAAAGCTATTAACAACTACTGTCAATTCATAATGATGGGAGAGAGAGAGTCATTGCAGCAAAGTAGTTTTTCACCGTGCTTTCTAATAATAATGATATTAAAGATAATAGCTGACATGGAACACCTAGGTCAGGCTTTGTTTAAATAAGTTATCCTACTTTATTTCAACTGCCCTAAAAGATGATTTTATTTTACTTTTTTCAATCAAGTTAATTGAGAGGCACAAGGAGGTTAAGAAACTTGTTTGTGGCCACTCGGCTGATGGAGACAGGAGGTGAATACATGAAGTTAGCTCCAAAGCCTTCATCAAATTTAACCCATTAATAGGAGAAGGAAAGGCACTTAAAAGTACATATCATGGGAAGATGTTTTAAGGGACACAGGAGTTTAGCACTTTTAAAAATTATTCCATTTAGGCTACTTTCTGCTCTGTTCCTAGGTAAGCCAAGTTCTGACATTGAAACAGAATTGACTAACCAATTTGATAATTCCAAATCATTGACTCAAATATACATAGTCACAAAATTAGTATATTCTAGAAGTAATTTCTGTGTATGACTAGAAATGACTAATCATTTCTGTGTATGATTAGTGTGTTGTATTTGGTTTAAAATATGAGGATTTTTGGTCCAATAGCATTTTACACACTCACATTGATACCTGCATGTACCCATTTTTCCACAAGTTGGTTTTAGAAGTGCATTTTCCTGTTTAGCTGGATAGAAGAGCTAGCCTGTGGACAGGAGCATGAACTAGACACTTGAGGAGGACCTTTCCAGAGTTGTGATTCTTAGATCATATACCAACCTGAGATAAAGAGGAGAAGTAACTTGGAATTATTTCCAGTAACATCACACTCCATTTATCATCCTGTGTTCTTGACCCAGAAAGAGGAGAAGCTATTTGGAAGCAGTGACTGGAGCTTTCACTGAAGTAAACAAATAAAATTAATGGAGCACAGTGTGTGGTTCTGCATGTGTGTCTTTCCATCACAATGTCACATGTCATGAATGATACAGGCAAATGAAGCAAAATGAAGCAAATAGCAAAGCAATTTGTAACACGTAGACTTTTCAGTAAGCAATACTTTTGACCAGATAGAAATGATGATAGCATCTTAGGAATTTATCATGATAACACTAGATTGCAAAGGTTGTCTGCTTGAATAAGCAAGAGGCTGTCAATATTTGCTAAGAATGACATTTACTCTTTAGAATAAAAGCCTTAATTTACACTGTGAAAAATTAGGAAGTAGACATATGACCAAAATGAAGAGGCTTCAGATGAGAAGATACAAAGAGAATGCACCACTTCTCATGCTTATTCTGGTCATTTTAATTCTGCTGAATTTATTGCCAATAATCTAAAATATGCTTTTTTGCTTTTGCTAAAAGTCTGGTTTATTATTGTCTTTGAATGACTGATTGTAGAATTACCTGGAAGGATCTTTGTATAGCATTTTGGAAATTATTCCTTATGATTCTTATTCAGTAGTTTTGCTGTGGGGCCTGGAAATCTGTCTTGATTTTTTTATGATAATTAAGTCAAACATAATGTCTAAATTATTGCTTCTGTAAAGGAACAAAAAAGGGTCCATGAACTTTGACTGGATCTTTATCTTCCCACAGTCCAATAGCACATTTACTGAGAAGGAAACGTAATATTTAGCAAGGGCCAATTACATGTCAACTGATTTACTCACTTTTTAAAAAAATTAACTAGTGGTCAATGAGGTTAAGGAGACAGCGTATTTTCACATAGCTGGCAGATTCTGGAGTCAGAATTCTGCCACTCTCCATTATGTTGTGCTGTTCCTCTGATGCAATTGTTTTAGGATTCACAGAGATAAAATAACTAATTGGATAGACATTCTCCTCTTTAAACATTGGTTTCCATGTTTGAAGATATTCACTATATAGATAGTGAATATCTTTTTGAGTTATTGGAATTCCAAGGATAAATAAGTTAAAACATTTGTAAAATCTCATATTTCAATAATCAATAATTGCCAGTCAATTTGACAAAGCAATCTAAAGAAAAAGGTCAATATTTTATGTCAGTAGTAAAAACTCAAATAACTTTTTTCTAGTTTAAGTATTATGAAACCTTTTAGACACTTCTGTAATTTTATGACATAAAATAAGCAATATTTTGTTATATATAAATAATATATTTATTCAAATTACACTACAAATCTATATTACTTGTACATATGCTAATGGGATGTGCTGTATTTCCAATGCCTAAATTGACTGATAAGTACCCTGAAAATGACATATACAGTTAAAACTGTAACTTTTCAGTGTTCAAATTTATTTTAATATTAAGACATCTCTTCACAGTCTTCAACAAGCTTGTCCTCGAAGTTCAAATATTTTGGGGGCTGGGAGTATTTCCCTTGTGAAGATGACATTCAAAAGGTGTTTTGGATTTGAAGGAAAATGGGTTTTGAATCTTTTGGAAATAGCCAGGGTGGGCCCTGGTGGACCTTACTAGTCTGTAGCCCCTAAGACTGCTCACTGTGCAGTGTGCAGTGGCCACAGTAAGCACCGTACTTCAGCTTGTGGTTTTGGAATCCCTCTTTCTAACACTGTAAATTTCCCTTTTATCCCCATGGCTTAATGAGATTTCATTGTTCAGGTTCAAAAAGTTTTAAATTTGCATTTATATGTAATTATCTGAGTAATAACTATCAGAACAATTCAAATGAGACACTAGTACATAGAAAAATCCTGATGATCTCCCTTCAAACTTTCTTTTCTTACTTGTCTAATTCCTAAATTTGGTTTGTATTATGTTAGACCTTTTTCCATGCATATACTTTTGTCTATGTTTGTTTTCTCTTTTGCTTATATGGGAAACTTTTGTACTTTTTGGAAGTTTTTACAGATATCTGATATGGATAGACTTCAACCTTTGTTCAGAGTGTCATTAACAATGTTGCAGTAGACATCCCGTATTCATGGATCTAAGTACGTGGGGTACACATTTTATGTGATGTATTCCTGGAAGTGGAAGTGCTGAGCCAAAGATATGTACATTTGAAGTATTAAACAATATTACCAGACTGCTTTCTTATAACTCTATCCCTATCCATTCTAAAACAAAAGCATTTCAATCTTTTAGAATTATGTAATCTGCTACTGAAAAAGTTGATAGGTAATTTTTATTTTGAATTCTGTTATTACTAAGTGTTGAGTAAATTTTATCTTTTTACATTTGCAGTTTCTTTGAATTTTTTTTTCTGGTAATTAGGAAACTTTTGTTCATTTTTTTAATTTATAAGAGCTCTTCACATACTACAAAGATTTACTATTTATATATTACATGAACCATATGTTAAAGTATTTTTTCCCAAATTTGTTGCTGATATTTAATTTTGTTGCACCATTCACTGGAAAATAAGTTTTAAATTTGTATATTAAAAATGAATTAATTTTCTCTTATCAATCTTGAGAATTGTTTAGAAGAGTTTTTTTAACCCAGAATTATATTTAAAAATAGCTTCCTATATTACATTATAAGTAATTTTTAGATTTGTTTTGCATATAGGTATTTAATCTATCCTGAATTTATTTTTGAAAATGTTATGAAATAAATACCTAATTTTTCTCAAAATCATATTTAATTGCCTCAACATCACTCATTTAACATTTTGTCTTAAAAATATAAACATATGAATATATTTATGTCTTTATATATATTTACATATATGTATTCATTGAACTGTATACAAACACACTTTCCTGCACACAGAGTATGCATTTGAATATTTTTGTTGCACTGATCTATATTGCATGTTTTATTCCAATAACATTATTTTAATTAGTGTATTTTATGGTTTATATTAAAGTGCAGGTTGCTATTCCTGACCCTTTTTCTCAGAATTTTTGGAGTGTTTGTATACATTTAATTTTTCAGATAAACTTCAGAATTCCAACTATAATGAGTCTTTTAAGATCCATTAAAAAATCCAATTGAGATTTTAATGACATTTCATTGAATTTATAGGTTAATTTTGGAAGAATTTATATCTTTATAATATTGAATCTTTTCAATGGGAAAATTAACATGATTCCTTACTGATTCAAGTATTCACTTATGTCTATCATTAACTAAAATATGCTTTAAATAGCTGTTTTACATTTCTTATTAATCTTATTCCTAGGTGTACCACCTAGGACTAGGTTTGGCTGAAAGTCAAGGAGATTCAAAATAACAGTGACTTTACCATGAAAGATGCAACCTATCCTTCTCGTGAAGGTGTCACACAAAGGGTA
Organism: Glaucomys volans; assembly: GCA_020662805.1. Taxonomy (NCBI): domain Eukaryota; kingdom Metazoa; phylum Chordata; class Mammalia; order Rodentia; family Sciuridae; genus Glaucomys; species Glaucomys volans. Next base: position 16,074 of record JAJEJO010057241.1, on the reverse strand, counting down.
GATATGATAACTCTGTCACATAGTCCTCAGGATTCCAGGTTCCTTTCACACTGGCCTGCCTTCACATTCGAATTCGGTCCCTAGGACTTTTGAATTTAGTCCTTATGATAGCTACAAGGGTGGCAGCTATCATAACCACAGTCTAGGGAGCAAGACTGAGGAAAAGATAAGCAGGAACGTGTCAAGGAGAACATTCAGGTGTCTTATCAGGAAGGCTTTTGGAAACTGATGTACAAGAAGAACTCCACTTATGTCCCTTTTAGATTCCACTGACAGGAATAAGGAGTCTCACAACTTTCCTGTTGGCAAGAGAGCTTGAGAAACATTGCCTTCATTCTGGAAGACTATAACTCAGTCAAAAAAGAGTCTAGTATGCTGTGAGTGTGGAAAAAGAGGGAAAGGAACATTAGGACACAGCTAACAGTCTCCAGGATAGCAGGTACATTTTAGTTTTTGTTGCTATTAAACATATATTACTTTTAACATGATTTTTTCTACACAGCTTATGATTATGCAAGTAATCTTGTAATTTGAGAAACAGTATTCAAAATTTTGATAAAATGTAAGATCATGTCATTATAGTTTATAAAATGACTAAGGTGAGCCTATGTGGCAACTGATGGAGTTCTAGGGTCAATCCCCAAGTCCACTTTTATGGTATCTGGGGAGAGTTTTGTATTCTGATCCTGGTTGAGCTATACAGGATGTCTGAGACTATTTAAGACTACTTGGGTCATATACTATCTCTTTAGTTGTGCCCATCAGGGAAGCTCAGGCTATCAGAATCCTGGGAACACAGGAACTACTCTTACTTTCTCCTGCTTCTTAAGTCTTAGTAGTCTGCAATTCCCTGTCCAGCACCCTCCTCTTTTCTGCATGCTCCTTGCCTAAAGATAAAGCTTACTCAATTGCTCATATAGAACTAGGGTTCTGAGGAAGAAAGGTATAATTTGTGTAGTGTACGTATTCCCATCAGTGAGAGGTGCATTATGGTAAAGGTTTATTTGTTTGTTTTTGTATCATATGCATGTTGGGATAAAAGTAAACAAAAACATAAATACAAAAAATTTTTAAAAACTAACTCTTTACACTTAAATAGGTGCTATTTTTTTCCTCCACCCTCTCATTTTCCCTCTTTATTCCTTTTTCTTTTTTTCTGTAAACTTTCAAGATGACTGTGAGATGTGGGGCAGATTGATTTGCACAGCTTTGCTGTTAAATCACCCATTCTGCCACCTAGAGTGTTCAAAACTCTTCCCACGTCATTAATCTCAACTACGGAGCTGATGGGAATTGGACTCTACAAACAGGTTGTCTGCCAAAGGAGATGTCCCCAGGCAAATACTTACAATATTTTTACCTAGTAAACCAAGTTTTTAAAAAACAAGCCAAATCAAAATAAAAACAACAATCTGTTTTCCCTGTAGACTGATAAAATAGCCCAAAATGTGTTGGAATTGAGATGAAAATAAATCACTCTGGACACCTTCAGCATTTGCAAAATATAACTAATAACTAAGGGAAAGAACATACAAACCAGTAGATAAAAGACTCAATTATACTTTGGTGTGTAGATATTCTTGCCTGGAGTTAGACAAACCAATAGCATCCAGGTCCTCACATTTGTCCTCAACTAAGGGAGTGCAGAGCAACAGAGCAAGCAACACAGTGCGGCTCGGGTCAGGTAGGCTTGGTCTGTGATCTCACTTTACCATATAATTTTGACTAGATTATTTGTTTCTGCTAAGGTTTGTTTTTCTCATCTTTTGACTGAGGATAATAATAATAATAATAATTTCATAGTAATGTTGTAAGCATTAGGATAGAAAACTCAAGCACAGATGTTAGATCATAGTGTAGTGAAAGTCAATAAATATTAACTACTGATACAGTATTTTATTACTATTAATATTTGCACTCTTCCTATGTGAAGATGCTACCATAACCTCTGTGGGCTCTGAGGGATGAAGGGTAAGATGTTAACCCATGACATGCTTGTAGTATAGTTGAGAAGAACAGATTTAAAAAGTCATAATCATGTTTGATGAAAAAAGAAAAAGGTATGATATTTCTTATAAGGGCAGGCATCATTTATTTTCTTATGATGATCTACAATTAATTATAAATAAAGGCCTCCAGGGAATCACACTGCCCCATCTGTGCCCCTCTGCAATGCCATTTCTCCCCTAATAGGTGAAGTCTATTTCCACATTCCTTGAATCTCATCAATCTTGAGACTCGCTTTGGCAAAACAAAGTTGTGTGACTTCCAAAGCTAGGTCTAAAGACTTCTGTCTGCTTCCACTTTCACTCTCTTGGAACAATGCTTTCATTATGTGAAGAGCCTTGTTTTAGCTTCCTGGAGGGTGAGAGACCATGTGGAAAAGAACCAAGGAAGTCCAGGCAGCAACCAGTGCCAACTGCCAGATACAGGAGTGTGGCCTTGATGGCTCAGCCAACCTTCAGCAGAATATCAGAGGCCTGCAGCCACATGCATGCTCTCAGGAGAAACCACCAGAGGAGCCACCCAGATGAGCTCAACCCAGATTTCTCATAAGCAAGTAAATGGTTCTTGTTTTATCACACTAAGTTTTGGGGTGGTTTGTTATATAGCAATAGTTAACTAATCCAGTTTTATGTATGATTTTCTGCTATGAACTTCTTTCACTTAAACAACTTGAAGGCCCAGAGTTGTGCTTGTGCTCCATTTCTTTATGGTACATATGTCAGATCCTGGCTCTAGACCTTTTTGTTTACTTGACTTTGCTTGCCAATCACTATTCAAATGAAGAGGTTTTTCTTAGAAAGGAGGGAATCTGCAACATACAGATAGTAAACAATACAGTGTAACAAAGAACAAGGCTTTACTTTTGTAGATAATTTCTTGAAATCCAATCAGAAAAAAATACTTTGCACTTACACTGTATGGGTAAATAGAATATGTGGTAAAACTTTAATAATCAGAATTTTTTTTGTTGTTGTTTAGGTCCTCTTTATTTTTTAGTTTATTATTTTGTTATACATGGCAGCAGAATGCATTTCAATTCATTGTACACAAATGGAGTACAAATTTTCATTTCTCTGGTTGTACATGATGTAGAATCACACCATTCATGCGATCATACATGTGCATAGGGTTATGATGTCCTTCTCATTCCACCATCTTTCCCAACCCCCTGTCCCCTTCCCTCCCCTCATCACCTCTGCCCAATCCAAAGTTTCTCCATTCTTCCCTTAAAGTGCCCACTCCCCATTATGTGTCAGAATCCACTTTCAGAGAAGTCATGTGGCCTTCGTTTTTTTTGGGGATTGGCTTATCTTGCTCAGCATGATATTCTCCAACTCCACCATTTGCCTTCAAATACCATAGTTTTATTCTTCTCTAAGGCTGAGTAATATTCTATTGTGCACATATACCACAGTTTCTTTATTCATTCATCTATTGAAGAACATCTAGGCTAGTTCCACAATCTAGCTATTGTGAATTGAGCTGCTATAAAAATTAATATGGCTGAGTCACTGTAGTACTGATTTTAAGTCCTTTGGGTTATAAACCCAGGAGTGGGATAGCTGAGTCAAATGGTGGCTCCATTCCAAGTTTTCTAAGGAATCTCCTTACTGCTTTCCAGAGTGGTTGCACCAATTTGCAATCCCACCAGCAATGTATGAGTGTATCCTTTTTCCCACATCCTCACCAACACTTACTGTTGCTTGTATTCTTGATCATTGCCATTCTAATTGGAGTGAGATGAAATCTTAGGGTAATTTGGATTTGCATTTCTCTAATTACTAGAGATGTTTTTACTAGAACATTTTTTCATATATTTGTGGATTGATTGTATATCTTCTTCTGTGAAGTGTCTGTTCAGTACCTTAGCCCATTTATTGACTGGGTTGTTTGTATTTTTGGTGTTAAGCTTTTTGAGTTCTTTATATATCCTGGAGATTTGCACTCTATTAATGTTGCTTGTAGTAAAGATTTTTTCTCACTCTGTAAGCTTTCTCTTCATGTTATTGATTGTTTCTTTTGCTGAAGAAAATCATTTAGTTTGAATCCATCCCATTTATTCATTCTTGATTTTATTTCTTGCATTTTAGGAGTCTTGTTGAGGAAGTCTGGTCCTAAGCCGACATGATGATTTGGGCCCACTTTTTCTTCTATTTGGTGCACAGTCTCTGGTCTAATTCCTAGTCCTTGATCCATTTTGAGTTGAGTTTTGTGCAAGGTGAGAGATAGGAGTTTAATTTCATTTTGCTGCATATAGATTTTCAGTTTTGCCAACACCATTTGTTGAAGAGAGTATCTTTTCTCCATTGTATGCTTTTGGCATCTTTTTCTCGATTGAGATAACTTTATGTGAGTTTGTCTCTGTGTCTTCTATTCTGTACCATTGGGTTACCTGTGTATTTTGGTGTCAGTACTATGCTGTTTTTGTTACTATTGCTCTGTAGTATAGTTTAAGGTATGGTATTGCAATGCCTCCTGCTTCACTCTTCTTGCTAAGGATTGCTTTGACTATTCTGGGTCTCTTATTTTTCCATATGAATTTCATGATTGCTTGCTCTATTTCTATGATGAAAGACATTGGGATTTTAATTGGAATTGCATTGAATCTTTATAATGCTTTTGGTAGTATGGCCATTTTAACAATATTAATTTTGCCTATCTAAGAACATGGGAAATCTTTCCATCTTCAAAGGTTTCCCTTAAATTCTTTCTTTAGTGTTCTGAAATTTTCATTGTAGAGGTCTTTCACCTCTTGTTAGATTGATTCCCAAATATTTTATTTTTTTGAGGCTATTGTAAATAGGGTAATTTTCCTAATTTCTTTTTCAGAAGATTCATCACTTATGAATAGAAATGCATTAGACTTATGGGTGCTTTTATATCCTGCTACTTTGTTGAATTCATTTATGAGTTCTAGAAGTCTTCTGGTGGAATTATTTGGATCCTCTAAATATAGAGTTATGTTGTCAGCAAATATTGAGAGTTTGAGTTCTTCTTTTCCTATTCATATCCCTTTTATTTATTTGGTCTGTCTAATTGCTCTGGCGAGTTTTCAGGACCATGTTGAATAGAAGTGGTGAAAGTTGGTACCCCTGCCAGTTTCCAAGACCATGTTGAATAGAAGTGGTGAAAGTTGGTACCCCTGCCAGTTTCCAAGACCATGTTGAATAGAAGTGGTGAAAGTTGGTACCCCTGCCAGTTTCTAGAGGGAATGCTTTCAATTTTTCTGCATTTGGAATGATGCTGGTCATGGGCTTATTATCCCAGACAGCTTTTACAATGTTGAGGTATGTTCCTACTATCCCTATTTTTTCTAGTGTTTTGAATATGATGAGATGCTGTATTTTATCAAATGCTTTTTCTGCATCTATTGATGGGATCATATGATTCATATCTATTGATGTGATGAATTACTCTTGTTGATTTCTGGATGTTGAACCAGCATTGCATCCCTGAAATGAACCCCATTTGATCATGGTGCACTATATTAATGTTTTTGTATGTGATTTGCCAGCATTTTGTTAAGAAATTTTGTGTCTATGTTCATCAGGGATATTGGTCTGAAGTTTCTTTCCTTGATGTATCTTTTTTTTCCCCAGAAAAATTTAACGGTTTTATTTATAATTGTTATAAAGTTGAACTGCTGAAACTTGTTCACTGAAACATTTTGACTTGCATTAATGCTTTATATCCCCTCATTTATATTAAAAATTCACACACAAATGAAAATGGAAAAGCAGTCAATACCTGATTTCTGTCCCCTAGTTTCCCACTCACAGTTGTATACTTAGGTACTCTTTGACCCCATGGAAAAAAATATCTAATGTTCAGAAGTAACAATAACAGAAAGAAGAGAAAAAAAAATTTTGAGAATGAAATGTTTTCCATTATAGTGAATTCTTAGGCACCTTCTCCATGTATGTGGCATGCTAGTTGGATGTCTTTTGGCATAATTGTTACATGTTTGGCATGGATAGCACACAGATTGATGTCTTCAAAAAGGCCAACCAGACAGGCCTTACTTGCCTCCTGCAAAGCACCAATAGCTATGCTCTGGAATCACAGGTCTGTTTTGAAGTCCTGAGCAATTTCTCACAGCAGAAGCTGGAAGGAGAGTTTGCGAATCAGTTCAGTGGACTTCTGATAATGTCTAATTTCCTGGAGTGCCACGCTACCAGGCCTGTAACGATGTTTCTTCACCTCTCCAGAGAGGGGCTTTTGTATCCAGTTGTTTCCTGGGCGCTTTACTACAGGTTGATTTGCTGGCAGACTGCTTTGTACAAGCCATTGTAGAAAGACCTCCTTACTTACCCGGCTTTGCCTTCGACTAGGGCTCAGGGAGCTGGCTACAGGTGGTGCTGGCATTACAGAGCGACGGCAGTGCAGAGGCAGCTGTGAACACTTGATGTGTCTTTGTATGGTTGTGGTATCAGGGTGATACCAGCCTCATAGAATGAGTTTGCAAGGGTTCCCTCCTTTTCTATTTCATGGAATAATTTGAGAAGGATTGGTGTTAGTTCTTCTTTGAAGGTTCTATAGAACTCACCTGAGAATCTGTCTGGTCCCAGGCTTTTCCTGGTTGGAAAGCTTTTGATGGCTTCTTCTATTTCATTACTTGAAATTGATCTATTTAAATTGTGCATGTCCTCCTGATTCAGTTTGGGAGGATCATATGTCTCTAGAAATTTGTCGATGTCTTCGAGATTTTCTATTTTGTTGGAGTATAGATTTTCAAAATAGCTTCTAATTATGTTTTGTATTTCAATAGTGTCTGTTGTGATATTTCCTTTTTCATCACGAATTTTGGTAGTTCCGTCTCTTTGTTAGTGTGGCTAAGGGTTTATCAGTTTTGTTTATTTTTTCAAAGAACCAACTTTTTGTTTTGACAAGTTTTTCAATTGTTTCTTTTGTTTCAATTTTATTGATTTCAGTTCTGATTTTAATTATTTCCTGCCCTCTACTACTTGTGGTGTCCCTTTGTTGTTCTTTTCGCTGGCTTTGAGACGTAATGTTAGGTAATTTGTTGATGCTTTATTCTTTTATTGAATGAGCTCAATGTTTTCATAGTGTCCCAGAGATTTTGATATGTTGTATCTGTGTTCTTGATTACCTCTAAGAATTTTTTAATCTCCTCCCTATTGTCTTCTGCTATCCATGAATCATTAAATAGCATATTATTTAGTCTCCAGGTGTTGCAGTAGCTTCTATTTTTTATTTTAGCATTGATATCTAATTTCATTCCATTATGAGCTGATAGAATGCAGGGTAGTATCTCTATATTTTTTATATTTGCTAAGAGTTGATTTGTGGCATAACATATGTTCTATTTTAAAGAAGGATCTATGTGATGCTGAGACAAAAGTGTATTTGCTGTTGATGGATGGAATATTCTATACATGTCTGTAAAGTCTAAATTATTGATTGTATTTTTGAGTTCTACAGTTTCTTTGTTCAGTTTTTGTTTGGAAGATCTATTCAGTGGTGAGAGAGGTGTGCTAAGTCACCCAGTATTATTGTGTTGTGATCTATCTGTAAGATCGGACTGGGGAACCTGATCATATGATGGTAACTGGAGAACAGACTGTCCAGATTTGGATCAAAAAGAAACTTTATTGCAGAATGACTTTTGGGCGAGGTTCCCCGGTCCAGAGAAGTCGCACATGGACCCAATGGGGCTGTGTTTTTCTAACCCGGGGGTCAGGGAGGGGAAGCTTGAGGACTCCATATCCTCCTGGGATTGGCTGGCGTCATTTGTCAGCACCTGATTGATTGCCCTCGGGCCAGAACAGGCTGCATAGTTTCCCTGTGCTTGTGCAGGCTGCTTATTGCCCTGCCCCCATCCAGTCACCCCGAGCCGCACTAACATTCCAGGCTTTTTGATGACACAGGGCACTGTAAGTCCATCTGGCTACTTCCTGCTTATTGGGGTCGGTGTGTGGAAAGGCCTCAGAAGTAGGGTTGGTGGGGAGGTGGCTGTAGGAGTGCAGGGGTATCCGGTTGACAGTGACTCAGGCAATGTTGCCGATTTGGTTGCAGGCAAACCTGAGGAGACGTGGAGTGATCATTAATAGGAGTCCTACCACTAATATAGGAGTGAGGATGGGGGCTAGCCAGGTGGCAAGAGTGGAGTTTAGCCATCCTGGCCAGGGACCATCCAGTTGCTGCTGTTTAAGTTTTTCACTCAACTATCTGAGGGTTTCAACATTTTTTTCTACCAGATCAGTTTCATTGCTGCCAGGGAGGCAGTCGATGCCTCTACTGCATCTTGGAGTTTCTGTTCTAGCTTCTAGATGTCAGTGACTGCATAACCAAGTCCCCCTGCCACCAACCCAGAAGCAGTGAGGGAAGAGACCAGGGAGAGTCTGACCACCACTGGTAGGAAAATAGCCCGTCTCATCCTAGGAAGGGAGGTTTGAGCAAGCCAGGCCAGTTCAGCTTCATTGTAGAGTGTTAGCTGTTGAGACCCAAAGGATATAGTGTAGGATCCTCCCATGTGAAGGTAAAGAGGTAGTAAGAGTCAGGGTGGAGAGGAATTGTGAAGAAAGCATCCTTTAGGTCCAGGGTGGAAGTGAGACGTAGAAGGGGGAATGTGAGAAAGGAGAGTGTAAGGGTTAGGAAGCACTGGATGGATGGGAATGTCTGCCTTGTTAATTAGGCGGAGGTCTTGGATCAAGCGGTAGGACCCTGAGAGTTTATGTACTGGCAAGATGGGGGTATGGCAGGGGGAGTCAGTAGGAATGAGGAGTCTCTGGTTAAGCAACCAGTCTATGATGGGTTTAAGTCCTTCTCTGTGAGCACAGGAAATAGGAAACAGGACAAGAAGGAAATTTAGTTTGAGGTTTCGGTTGGATAAGGACTGGCCTCTGGTGGGAAGCTATGATCGGCTTGGAGGTGTCTCAGACTTGGGAGTCGACTAGGTCTGGGGGCAGCGGTAGAGGAGGTGGTGTTGGAGGGCTAGAGAATGTAAGGATCAGAGGTAGGAAGAGGTGTGTAATAGGATCCCTTGGGAGAAGTTGTAGGGTAGCCCTGAGGAGTTGGAGGAAGTCCTTGCCCAGGAGGGGAACAGGGCAGAAGGGGAAGACCAGGAAAAAGTGTGTGAAAGGGTGTCCCTCTAGGGTACAGGCTAATTTTGCTGTCTTTTTTGGAAATAAATACCATCAATACCCATAATGGAGACCTTGGAAGGAAACAAGGTCCTGAGTGGGCAGGAAAAACAGAATAGGTAGCCCCTGTATCCACAAGGAAAGTTATGGACTTACTCAGTACCTGGAGTGTTACCCTGGGCTCGGCAAGGGTGATGGGGGTCCTTGAGTCTGGGCTTCTTCAGTCTTCTAAGAATCCCAACAGCTTGAGGGGAGGGACCACCTGACTGGTCTCACCCCCATGTGGAGGTGCTGGGGAGGGGCCAACCATTGGGCAGTCACTCTTCCAGTGTCCTGCTTGTTTGCAGATGGGACATGACCTGGAGGGGAGCCGTGGGTTTGGGCACCAATGGGCCCAGTGGCCTTCACAACCACACTTGAAGCAAGCCCCTGGTGGAAAGGATTTCTGGTCCCCTTTGAAATTCTCACTGGAGTAACAGGTTGCAGGGAAGCTACCAAGGCTTGGGATTGGAGTGTCACCTTTTTCTGTAAATGATCCTGCCTGACCAATTCGACCAATTCCTCTTGGGCATTATAGACCTTAAAGACCATTTCTACCAGCTCTCAGATAGGGGTTTGAGGGCCCTCCTCAACTTTTCTGATGTGAGGAGCCAATTGAGAAGTAAAGTAGGTTGCTAGCGCTGTTGCCCCAGAGGGAGACTCAGGGTCCAGTTTAATATACTTGGTAAGGACCTCTGAGACGATTAAGGAATAAGGCTGGATTTTCATCAGGATCCTGGGTAATTTGCCCCAACGTATCAAAGTTAACCACTTTGTTGGACACTGCCTGCATGCCCACTATGAGGTATTGGATCATGTAGGCACAATGGCAGCGACCCTGTTGGTGTTCTTGGTAGTCCCAACCAGGTTCAGTTGTTGGGACTGCTGCTGCCCCTGTGGGTAGGGTTATGTCTTTTAGGCGGACTTGGTCAGCATGATCTTGTGCTGCCTGCTTGGATGTGGGCCCATTCATCTGGGGTGAGAGTGGAAGAAAGAACAACAAAAATGTCATGCCAGGCGAGATCATAAGCCTGAGAAAGGTATCTAAATTCCTTCATTTAAGTCGAGGAGTCAGCAGAGAAAGACCCTAGGCACTTTTCAATCTGGGAAAGGTCCTGAAGTGAGAATGGGATGTGGACTTGCACAATGCCCTCTGCACCTCTAATTCCTGGAGAGGACAAAGGAGTTTCGAATTGGATGGGGGAGGGGCCCAATAAGATCAGGTGTGAATGATAACAGAAAAGGAGAGAGAGAGAGGGAGGAGGTGGGATCCTCTGGGGAAGAAGTGGGGGGGAGTGAAAGCAGGTGGGCTTGGGAGTGGCATGGGTGGTGGAGGAGGAGCTGGAGGAGAAGAGGGAGGAGCTGTAACTGTAAGAGGAGAAGAGGAGAAAGTTTGATTTGAGTAAGGAGGGGGAGGATGGGTGGGTGTAGCAGAGAGCAGCTCCGGTGGATCTTCCAATGAGGAAGAGGTCACAGAGGAGCAGTGGGGGAGGGGTTTGGGGCCATCTCTTGCTGGGAGAACTTGGGCAGTGGAACAGGTAGAACAAAGAGAGGGGCAAGAGTGCAAATCCCAAAAGGCCTGGACATAAGGCACTTGTGACCATTTCTCTGTCCAGTGACAGTAATTGTCCAAATCAGTGAGGATTTAAAAATTAAAGGTTCCCTCTGGTGGACATTTTGAGCCATTGTCTAATATGTACTGGGGCCATGTCCTCAGTTGGTGGTGGTGGTGGCAGCTAACCTGTAGGTAACTTGATATTGGACTTCTAGTCTCTGACCAGCGTCCCAAGATGGATGCTTCCCCAACTAAACATGGTGGTAGCAGCAGTGGAGGTAACCCAAGATAACAGCAGAGGTGTCCCACGATGGAGGTGACTGCTTTCAGAGACGTGGCAGCGAGGGCAGGTTGTGCAGTGGGTGGCCTGTTGGGTGATACAGTGCTGTGGCAGGCCCTGTCTGGTGTCCCAAGGTGGAGGCTACCATGTGTGTGGGGGAGGAAGGAGGCTGCTACAGTGTCCCAAGGTGGAGGCTACCACCTGTTGGTAGATGGGGGTGCCAGAGCACAGCAGTATCCAGGCAGGCACGGTGGTGGAATCCAATAATCGGGATTCTGAAAGGCTGGTTTTCTAAGCTTGGCACTTGAAGCTTTTGAGGAATCATGAGAGATGGGAGCCTGAGAAAAGTGAAACCTCATGTGGGCAAACTGAATCTTTCCAAATGTCCAAACCAAAACCTACCCAGGCTATGTTAGCTGAATGAAGAGTTATACTTTCTTACAGCTTGGGATAAGAAAGGCTACTGAGAGAATGCCAGGAGGGGGTTCCTGAAAAATTTGAGAATCCTGTAGATGTCACAGTGGAGCAAGTTGATTTTTCTGGCAAACTTACTTGGACTAATGCTAAACGTATAATCAATTCTAATTCTCCCTCTTACTTTCAAAAAAGGAGCACGGTGATTGTTGCTATTTTACCATTTTAAACCTATTTACATAAAGCAAGCAAGTTAAATATTTAAATACATTTTAGTTTGATGACATTTTGTTTTAACTAAAAAAGGATAACTTGGTCTTAAAATACAGGTGAGCCCTCTCAATTACTAACTGCGACATATGCAGAGAAATGTATATGCACATTATTTTCACTGAGTTGCCTTGCACTTATTTTCAATTTCCTATAGTCAGTTTTTACCCTCACCCAGTCACTGACTCTTCTTAATAAGGCCCTCAAGTTCTTCAGTGGAAACATTTTAGTCTTTATTTTTCACAATCAGTATTATACCATTTGCTAATAATGTTGCACTTCATACAATTTTTCGTTCCCTTGAAAGGTAGGATCCAGGTCTTCCCATACTGCCCTCCTTTTGTCCCTCAAACAGTGGTGGTCCCAAGTCTCTGTTCTGTTGTTGAAACTCTGCTCCTTATTTACTAGTGTTTATTGTCAATCTTGTCTATTTCCCATGTGGTTTTTATTCACCAGTAAGTTGGTTACTCCATGGCCTGTGTCTTCAATGAGGCAAATCCTCCCTTCCTGCACTTTTTGATCTGTTCAGGTCCTCAATAGATTGAACGATGCCCATCACATTTGACAATGCTAATTCCTTCTGGAATCACTCTCACATACATACCCAGAAATAATACTTCATGAGATATCTGGTATCTTGTCATCTAGGGCAGGTAGAAACATAAAATTAACTATCTTCCAAATCTGTGGGCTAATATCAACTTCCTAAATGTTTTTTCTCTGTTACTTTTTCAATCAATGCAAATATAACAATGACATCAGATTTATCATTGTAAAACGCAAATCTATTTATTGTACTTAAACACCTTTAGTGGTCTCTCCTTCTCCATGGATAACCTAACAAACCCTTGTAGCTTGGGAGAAGGGGCATCTTTACAATGTGGTTTCAAATATATTTCAACCTCCTTTACGACCACGTTGATTGCAGTCAATACCATCACTACAGAACTCTTCTGCTTTTCTGGGATAGATCATTGAATGTCATACTGTGCCCTTGTACTTCTAATCCATTTGCATAGACATTCCATCTCTCTTTCATCTGGCTATGGAATAGATTAAGAAACGAAGCTGTCCTTGACACAGTGCACGTGTTGTTTATGTTGTCACTCTCAAATCTCAATTATGCCATTTAGTTCTTTATTAATACTTTTATATACCATACCACATTGAACTGTGGCTATTTATATAACGGCAGAACTCAAATATCTACTCTCTGGCATAAGTCTTGATCCTTGGTTTAATGGTTGTATCTTCCCATCAGATGATTTATGAATGAATGGGTGGTAGCAATTGATTTTCCTGGGCCAGGCTGTCATATTGTCATATTGTCATATTTTTAATACAAATTTTGAAATACAAATGTATGACTTTGTAATAGAAATGTGAATGCTTGCTTATTTAGTGTTTCCTATTGGGAAAAAAATGTTTGGGTGATTGACTTGAATAGGATAAGTGGTGACAATTTGATTACTTCTCTCTCTTCTTTCCTTCACCCTCAAGCTAGTCACTGAATCCCTGGGGTACTGAGCCAAATTCTCTCAGCAATGGTGATTTTCATAGTTGAATGGGAATTCTAGATCCAAGGTTCTGGACAAATCAGTGTTCTTTTATCTGTTTTATTATTTAAATGTTATTATGAGTAACATTTTCTGTCTGGACTTTCTCTGGTTTAGTTAAGTTTGTTTGGAGGTCTTATATGTAGTCTTGTATACCTTACTAAAAACTAAACGCAGTAGTTATTCAGAAAATTTTGGAGCAATAGATATTTTTTAAAGCCTAAGAACAAATGTATATTGACTTTCTAATGGTGATTATTCAATTTTGTTTAAAATATTCCTTTTTCTGGGTCAGTAAACAGATAATTAAACAGAAAATCCCAGTTAAAATGACATTTGGAGATAGAACCCCAGTGGTTTTGTTTATTTTTATTTCATTTTTTTAAAGATTGCATACTCTTTCATCAATAAATGGAACATAATTTAATTAGGTCCCAATCTAGGGATATTTGGATTCCTTCCATTTTTTTGCTATTAATAGTAATGCTAATTTGAGCCCTTTGTAACAAAAAACTTTGTGTACAAGTGGAAAAATATGAAAGACATTCTTAGAAAATTCTAGTTTTTATTTTTTCTAATTTATCCTTTTTTTTAGGCAGGCAATACATTTGTAGTGTTAAAAAAAATCAGTGTTACTAAACAGAAGTATGTAGTGAAAGATCTTGCTCCACTCCTGCTCTTTATCTACCTTGTTTCCACCTTGTTCACTTAATTATGTACCATTCAAGAGTTCCTGTATGCAATTGAAAAATGGAGCAAATAATAATAGTTTCTTTCTTCTCTTGTTACAAAAAATGTAGCATATTAATAATACTTTTTTCCACTGTAGTTTTTTTCTGTCCTTACTAGATCTTGGTAGTGTTGCCTATCAGTGCACTACAAAGATTCCTCATTCTTTTTCACAGTTTTACTTTGCAGTCTATTGAAAAAGTTATGAAAATTTATTTTATCAGTCATTATTAACATAATTTTTATTATTTACAATTTTTGATATAAGTAATGTTGAATGAATAATTTACATATATATGAATTTTCATGTGTGTATCTTTGCAAAATACAATTTTCCAAAGTGGGATTCCTAGACCAAAGACTGTATGTTTTGTAATGTTGATAAATAGTACCAAATTACCTTTCTTAAGATATTACCAATTTATACTTCTGCCAGCATGGTATGACAATGCTCATGAGTAAGCTTGAACATTTTAAAATATTTTAGGGATCTATTTCTCTTTTATTTTTCTTTCTTTCTTTCTTTCTTCCTTCCTTCCTTCCTTCCTTCCTTCCTTCCTTCCTTCCTTCCTTCCTTCCTTCTTTCTTTCTTTCTTTCTTTCTTTCTTTCTTTCTTTCTTTCTTTCTTTCTTTCTTTCTTTCTTTCTTCTTTCCTTCCTTCTTTCTTTCTTTAATTTTTGATTCATTGAACACAAATGGAGTACAGCTATTGATTCTCTGGTTGTACACGAAGTAGAGTCTCACCATCAGTAGGGCAATGATGTCTGTCACACATTCTGTTATTATTACTGCCCCCCCACCCTGATTCCACCTCTCCATTCCCTCTATGCTGTCTATCCTTCCTCCATTCTTGCCATCCTTCCACCCCGCATTATGCATCATCATTAACTTATCAGAGAGATCATTTGGCCTTTGGATTTTGGGGATTGGCTAATCTCACTTAGCATAACAGTCTCCAACATCATCCATTTACCTAAAAATGCCATAATTTTATTCTTCTTTATGGCTGAGTAATATTCCACTGTGTATATATACCACAGTTTCATTACCCATTCATGTATTGAAGGGCATCTAGGTTGGTTCCACAATCTAACTATTGTGAATTGAGCAGCTATGAACATTCATGTGGCTGCAACACTGTGGTAGTCTGATTTTAAATCCTTTGGGTATAGGCCAAGGAGTGGGATAGCTGCATCAAATGGTGGTTCCATTCCGAGTTTTCGAAGGAATCTCCACACTGCTTTCCAGAGTGGCTGCACCACTTGCAATCCCACCAGCAATGTATGAGTGTACCCTTTTCCCCACATCCTCACCAACACCTGTTGTTGCCTGTATTCTTAATAAAAGACATTCTAATTGGGGTAAGATGAAATCTTAAGGTGGTTTTGATTTGCATTTCTCTTGTAACTAGGAATATTGAACATTTTTTCATAAATCTGTTGATTGCTTGTAGATCTTCCTCTGTAAAGTGTCTGTTTATTTCCTTGGCCCATTTATTGATTGGGTTATTAGTATTCTTGGTGTAAAGACTTTTGAGTACTTTGTAGATTCTGGAGATTAGTGCTCTATCTGAAGTGTGTGTGGCAAAGGTTTTCTCCTACTCTGAAGGCTCTCTCTTCACATTGCTGATTGTTTCCTTTGCTGAGAAGAAGCTTTTTAGTTTGACTCTATCCCAATCATTGATTCCTGCTTTTATTTCTTGTGCTTTGGGAATTATGTTAAGGAAATCTGGCCCTAGGCCAAAGTGATGGAGATTTGGACCTATTTTCCCTTCTATTAGGTGCAGGATCTCTGGTCTAATTCCTAGGTCCCTGATCCATTTTGAATTGAGTTTTGTACAGGGTGAGAGATATGGGTTTAGATTCATTTTGCTGCATATGGATTTCCAGTTTTCCCAGCACCAGTTGTTGAAGAGGCTATCTTTTCTCCATTGTATGTTTTTGGAGCCTTTGTCAAGTATGAGATACCTGTATTTATGTGGGTTTTTCTCTGTGTCCTCTATTCTGTACCATTGATCTACCTGTCTATTTTGGTACCAATACCTTGCTGTTTTTGTTACTATTGCTCTGTAATATACTTGAAGGACTGGTATTGTGATACCCCCTGCTTCGCTCTTCTTGC
>JAJEJO010057221.1:0-24646 GCA_020662805.1 Glaucomys volans | reverse complement strand
AGAGTTTTGGAGGGACACAAATATTCAGTTCAAAATGCCATCTGATATAAAATTGTTCTGCTCACATTCAGGAATATACTGTGAGTATCTCCAAAGTAAAAGAGATACTCATCTGTTTCTAATGGCCCTCTTTAAGGGTTAGTGAAAATCATGGAAATACCACTGAGGATGCTTCAGAACACACAAAAATGTGGCAAAAGTCCCCCAAAGGCAATTACGATAATAATGAATAAAGTAGGCATTATCTGACTATTCATTCCCTAATTCTCCTTGAAGACCTACTATGTACTCTGCACACCATGGGGATTCAAAAAGTGAAAGCTGTAGGCTTTTAGACCTCTACAATCTTTTAGGAAAAATAAGATATAGATAAAGGGCAGATGAATAAAGAACAAAACATTCACCTTATGCAGAGACAAAGTGCTGTGGAAGCTCAGCGTTAGGAGTGAGAACTTCATGAAGTGATGAGATGTGACATGTCCCTTGTGTCGGCAGGCAGGTCTCTAAGAAACCAGACACAAACTGTTGAAGGGAGCCGTGTTCGTACACTATCTAGTGTGTTCTGGACTGTCCACTTTCAGAACTGATTCTCCTGCTGAAACGGATCACTGATTAAGATAGTCATGAATCTGGGGCAAAGTTTTATGTCTGATCTTGCTGATGAAGAGGAATTCAACATTGCTTGGGAGAAATGTTTCACTTTAATCCAGGGTGTAACATTTTGGGGCCAATATAATATCATTTAGGAAATTTGGCAAGGAAATGAATGAGAAGCTTGTATTAATAAAGCCATATAAAACATAAAATCCTTGTGTTTAGTTTGTCATCAGTTTCATCATTAGTACACTTAAATATCAGGGATATTGGTTCTCAGCCTTTAACAGATTACTGGAGGAAACACTATGATTATGAAGGTCAATGAACTGTTTGATTCTTTAAAGAGAGATAAAAGAAATTTATGTCAGCCTGGTTCGTATAATCTCTTCCAAAATTTCATTCATTCTTTTTGTGTACACCAATGCCACTTCAACTGGCTTGCCTTTAACATTTGCAGAACCTGGGGTGAGAACTCAAATGGAGATCTATATACCTTTGGTCCAAATATATAAAACTTTAAAAAATCAAATGGTTGCATATAAAACATGTTCTAGCTTCCTACCCTGAAAAATATATACATCATAACATATAACATATATAAAAATATATATATGTCATAACATAATCCCTGACAAGCCACATTCCAGTTAATAAACTTTGGACTTTAGACCCTGGCTGTGTTGGGAATTTGTTCACAGGTCCCAGACTACAGTCCATTCCCCTTTTCTTTCCATCCCTGGTCTTGTCTCTTGCTATGGATGATTTCATGTACATGTGGGGAAACTGTGCACATCCAAACTTCATTCCCCACTTTTTGTAAACAGTCATCCTTTGGCTACCATTTAGGCCTAGTGGTGCAGACCAAAAGGATGGATCCAAGGAAGACAACTATACAGGTCTTGGAAGTCTGCTTGAAACTCTGGAGCCCAGGGGAGTGGAATGTGGTCTAGAGATGGAAAACACCGGTAAGCGGTTAGTTGGTCCTCTGTCCCTTGATTGCATGGACTTCTCATGCAGTGGGAAAGGATGGAATACAGCCAGAGTGGGGCCAGAGCAGAACTCTCTAATATGGGGCCCAGAACTGGGGCTCCCATTGCTGTACTTCAGAACTTTCTGATCTGCTGCTTGTCAGAGGCAAGAACTTGCACTAGTTCTTTATACGAGCCTCAATTTCCTGATCTATCCTATATATCTATAGATATAGATATATAGGATAGGATATATATAGGATATATATCATATATATATATATATATATAGAGAGAGAGAGAGAGAGAGAGAGAGATATCAGCGTAATAAAGCAGCTGCTACTGCTACTACACCTGATTGTGGAAAAATCTAGATACATTTAATAATGTACGTAAAGGGCTTTGTACTAGTGCTTTATACTAAGTCATATATTATTATTATACCATTTTTTTGTTTTCCATTTCTCTGTGTACTAAATCAAAGGGCAAAGCAGCTTCCTGCTGCATCCATGCTTATGTTTTCATTAACATATAATCAACAAAGCAAAAATAGCTGAAAACAAAAGAGGCCAAAGTTATTAAACACCTTTCAGATTTTATTCTTAAACCTGATGATTCCTTCACGTCCAGACTGATTTCTTCCAGACTCTGAGTCTGTGGACATATGCTAAACTGCATGGATGATTTCGGGCCCCCACGTCGATGCTGTGTAAGGGATATTCTCTTCAACTGTGAGGCAGGGCGACTCCTGCATTAAGCAGGAGCCTCTGAGATCTCATGGGTTCAGCCAGCAGAGAGTTCGCAGCGTACCTTTGTGGCAAAGGCAGGCGGCTGAACGAGCGGGTGTGCCGGGAATGAATTACGCCCTGAGCTTCTGCATCCATAAGAATGAGGCTGTGCCAGGGTCAGGCGGGCGGGTGAGGTGTCACAGAGGCAGGTTAAACTGACTCGACCCTCTGGCTCGCTGATTTGAAGCTGACAAAAGGGGCTGTGCTGTGGCTCTGGGCTCAGAATATCTTACTATTGTCTCTGGCCATTTTGAACAGGCGAGTCTCTGGCTTTTTCTTTCTTAGGATGGTATTTTTTTCTTTCTTCTTTAATAAAATCCATTTCATTCTTATTTGATCAGAAATCCAAATTGGTTTTATTCTTGGGGTAGGGATTTGGGTATGTTTGGGGGAAAATCCCCATATCTTTATCCCCCTTTAGCATCTTGCTAAATAGAACAAATTGTCCTATTTCTGTTTTTTGCTTTTCAAAAGCAATTACTTCCCTGTCATTTCTAGACATTCAGGCAGAAGAGTTTGCCTTGATTACCCATCCTTCCACTTCCCTCCTCCTTTCAAGTCCTCCAGCTTCTGCACTGCTAGGGAAGGATTCAATTAAATGAGGTGTCAATGGAGCTACAATGGTTTCAGGTCAGAGACGTCAGTAAAAAGCTGCAGAGCTGCGGCGGCCCCATGTATGTAAATGTATATATTTATACCGGGGATGTCAACTTGCAGGACTCTCCTCCTCTGCTCTTGCCTGATCAAAGATGATTGCTGAGGCAATTACTGCAAAAGGAAAGAAAATCAGGGCTGCTTCCTCATCCTTGTGCTGCTGGAATTTAATTGCTTGGAATAATGGAGGAGTCTCTTTCCTTTGCACAAAGCACATGTGAACTTTCACAAATGGCGGTGCTAGGGTACAAGCACACATGATGGCCATATAGAAAAATATTCACGTGCCCCTCAGTCCTAATGCACGTTCACGGAGCCGTCTGCCACACAAGGAAAAATACTGCACTCTCTGGTTAATTTAGTAAAAGCAATGCACAGTGTCTGACCCACATATTAAAAGCTATTTTTTGTCTTTCTTTCTAAAGGATTGAAACATTTTTATTTTCATATCGAGAGAGCAAGCTGAAGTTAGGAGGAAAAAAGGAAAGGAAAGGGGAAGTCACAGCCACAAAATATATAAATTCCTTAAATTGCTTTTGTTGTTTATTTAATTCTTCTGTACGCAGTCACAGAGGTCCCAGGACTCTGCACTAACCCGTCACATGTTAAAAGCTCTCTCAGACCCTTTTTGCTTTGTATAGGTGGTTCCATCCAGTGGAGTAGTCCCTGCTCCTCACTGTGTTCCAGGCTATTCTGTTTCTGTTCTCAGATGACATGGGCCACAAAAAGGGATTCTAACTTGCATCCACAAATATAAGGAGTGACATTAAATGCAGAAATTTTTGCAAATTCCTAGGTGGGAATGGCTGGAGGTCCTATTCCTACTGTGCATTTGATGCCACTGGAATTAACCCTTCCCCTGGTCTGTACCAATCCATGGGAGGTCCTCAGGTGCTTGAGGGAACCCCCACACAGGGTACATGTGGGGACACCCTAAATCTTGGGAGACAGGGATTTGACCATATTATGTTCTTGTCCCTTTCCTGCTTTTCCCGAATGCCCTCTCTCTTTTCTATAACCCCTTCCTGCAAGCCCTTCCCCCAGCCACTCAGCTGTGGTGAGCATGGAGCACAATGGGGTTCCTGCCTCCTCTCCTGCTGACCCTGGCCACACTCCCAGGGTGTTCAGCTGCCGTCCTTGGGAGACACTTCTGTACATATGCACATAGACCTGCGGAGGCCTTGGACTTTGGGTTTGCTACTTGTCTCTGTAGTGACTGAGTTATGGAATCCCTCCTCATCAAGCTCCCCAACAAGGTAGGGCCCTTACACAAATAGTTATTAAGCACCAAATATATGTGGCTCTGGTTTTTGTCTTGGTTTTTTGGTACTGGGATTGAACCCAAGTGTGTTTTACCACTGAGCTGCATCCCCAGGCCTTATTTCATTTTCATAGTGCTAGGAATAGAACCCAGGGCATCGTGCCTGCTACGCAAGTACTCGATCACTGAGCTACATCCCCAGCCCTGTGGCTGTTTTATAGGCACTGCGGACAGGGCAGGGAACAGAGTCTTGTTACCTCAGGTCAGCTTTACTTCCTAATGCCCTTTATTCCCTGTTTTTTTTTTTTTTTTTCCTATTCTTTTCCAGCAAGTGGAAGGCATTTAGTCCAGGTTTGGGAATGAGCATTCTGCCTCCCTGTTCCTGCTGCCTTCTCTCTCCTTACACCATTTCACCAACCCTAGGCTCCAGCTGGGTGGGGCCCCTGTCCAGGCCTGTTCCTAGGACTTTGCTGGGGGTATCTTCAAAGACAACATTTATCGTTCTCTTTGTGTGACCTTTGCAAAGTGCTTTATATTCATTCTGTCCTTTAATCCTTACAAAAAGTCAATGAGGTAAATGATATTATTTTCACTTTATGGGTGAATAAACAGGAACTTAATGCTGTTATAGTTTCTTGCTCAATAACTAGGTCTACTTAATAGGTTTTTACCTAATTTACTATTTGCATTCAAGGTATTTTTCTGATTATGAGACGGTAGTCTTCTCAAGGGTAAGGGATGGACACAGCGCATTATTTTAGTTAGGATGGCCAGGGGAGATGTCACTGAGAAAATGATGAAATAGGAGACAGTTGTGTAGACAGTCAGGGGAGGAGGATCCCAGACACAGGGACAGGTTCTGTTCTATAGACAGGAGGTCAAATGACTGGAAGGAGAAATCCAAAAAGAGAAGAGAAGATGAACTCACTGGGCATCGAAAATTCTAAGTATTTTAGAATTGGGAGGGAAAACAGTTTGAAGGAACAAACAGGATTAAAAACATCCAAGGTGATATTTTTTAAAAATCCCAGAAGATGTTACAAAGAAGCATGAGAACAGAGATCTCTCCTAGAGCTCCTTCAAAGCTTCATCTACTTCAAGTGTTCTCCCTCTCTCTCCCTTTTCTGTCAGGGTAAGAAGAGAAAGCACAGTAGAGTATGGATAACTAGCAGACACTTCATATTAAAAAAAAATTAACAGGTTTCAATCAAAATAGAATACTTAAAAGAACAATACCAAAAACTGAATTAAAAAAATAAAATACAGGATCGGACTGTTCAAAGAAAAAGAATTGTGTTGTTCCCTTAAATATTTGAAAAAATGCTTAGGCTTACTAACAATAAAAGAAGTGCTAATTAAAGCTAATTGGGACATCTCTGCCAACAAGATTGGCAAAAAATCCAAAAATTTGACAATGAATACTCTTAGCAAGTTTGTGGGGGGAAATAAGCGCCGTGATGGTTAATTTTATCTGCCAACCCAAATAGGCTCTGGTGTCTGGTCACTCAGTCAAACACGAGTCTAGATATTGCTGTGGAGGTATTCTTTTGGTTGTGACTAAAATCTAATCAGACTTAATTTACTCTGATTTCCTTCTATGATGTGAGTGGGCCTCACCTAATCAGGGAAGACCTAAAGAGAAAGACTGAGGTCCTGCAAAGAAGGAATTCTGCCTCTACACTCAAGATTGCAATGTCACTCTTGCTAAAGTTCCCAGCCTGTCCTGTGGATTTTGGACTTGTCAGCCCTCACAATCATGTCAGTCAATTCCTTAAAATAAATCCTTCCCTTCTACCTTGTGTGTGTGTGTGTGTGTGTGTGTGTGTGTATGTATTTATTTTAAGGAATTGACTTACATGATTTGGGTCTATCTATACACACACACACACACACACATATGTACATAGCCTATTGGTTCTGTTTCTCTGGAGAACCCTAATACTTAATACAGGCATTCCCCTAGATTGTTGGTAGAAATGCCAAATGGTGTAGCTCTCATGGTGGGGAATCTGAAACGATTAAGTGATAGATCCATTTTCCCCAGGATAGAAATGAGATGTCTCAATATCATGCCTTTTCTTTTCCTTTTCAGTGCTAGAAATCAAACTCAGGACCTTTCTCATGCTAGGCAAATGCTCTACCACTGAGCTAGATCCCCAGTACAGCAATATATGTCTTTTTAAAAAGATATTTTTTCGTTGTTGATCAACCTTTATTTACATGTCTTTTAATTATTTTATTTTTTATGCCATGTAAATGTACTCCATTTTAATATTTAAAATTCAGATTAAGTAATGTATTCAAAAATCGCTCATTAAAAACAAACAGGGACTGGGGATATAGCTCAGTTGGTAGAGTGCTTGCCTTGCATGCACAAGGCCCTGGGTTCAATCCCCAGCACCACAAAAAAACAAAAACAAAAAACAAATACACAGCATGAAGCTCTAAGCATCAGATCCCAACTGGCACAAAATTAAGAACTGCCACTTGACATCACTGAGGAAACTCCTCAACTCTGGTATTTTGGTGAATCACCATTGTTACTAGCAGACTAGAAGCCAGGGCAGCCCAGGAAAAGAAGTGAATGCCCTGGTGAAGACTAGGTATGCACCATTTGGTTAGACAAGATGGACATGCCTGACTCAGGCAATGTTTACTACTCTCACATTCACTCACTTCAGTTTTCTTCCATATTTTCATCTGACTAAAGTGTTCCATTCTGGTATTCACCACTGGAAATAGGTCAATTTCTATATGGCAGTCCCAGCAGTACCGCCATAATTTTTATATAAATGAACACTCTCTCAGCTTTAGTTTTCCTCTTACTTCTTCTGACACTTTTTCAGGTTCTTTGCTATCTCCTCTTCCCAAATGGTCATTAAACACCCCCTGAGGTTCAGTCGGTAGTCTTCTCTTCTTAGGCCAGGCTTTCTCCAAGATGCTATTCTGCATTCACAGCTCCAGTGACCTCCTTTATCAAGTGAGTGTCAAGCTTTTATCTCCATCCCAAACCTCTCCTCCCAGCTCCCATGGATGCATTCAGGTAACTAATGGGCACCTCCATTGAGATGCCAAAAAGGTACCTTAAACTCACCAGGTAGAAAACAAAATTCAAAGACTTCACCACCTCCTGTCCCTGCCACCTGATTCACCCCACATGTTCCTTGTCCAGATTAAAGCAAATCCCGACTCATTTAGCTTCTCTTTCCTCCTTTTTCCATCTCCACACGTGTCCAGTGGTCATGAGCCATGTTTATTTTACTTTCTAAACAGATATAGAATGTTTCTACTTTTCTCTTCCATTGCTATATCCTAGTCCCAAGTACCCTCCTCCTGAAATAACTCTCAGGCTCTGACTCTTGGCTTCACTCAATCTATTCTCCATTCTTGAGCCAGAATGGTATTTTTCATATACCATATTTTTTCATATACTTCAGTGGCTTTTAGACTTTATTTTCTTCATTTTACAACTAACAGGGGTCCTAGAGGAATAGATAGACCCTCTGTTTGGAAGCATGGCCCCCATCTCTCTCCCTCCCCTTCTCGATTTCACAATATCTCCCCACACTCATCCCTCCATCTGGTTAATTTCCAGTCTTCCTCAAAATGGCTTTCCCTGATACTTCTGATCAGGTCAGTTCTTCAAAGAACCAGAGGACAATGACATCATCATTTTTTTCTCTTTTCCTCTTCCTTGTCCTTCTTCTCATTTATTCATTCACAAAGATTTGAGCACCTACAATATCCCAGGCCATGGACATTGGAAGAACACCTGGAGGGTGTTCTTTCTTTGGTGTTCTCAATGCCTTAGAAGGCTATGCACAAGAGACACAAGTCCTTGCCTTCAGAGGGTTCACATTCCAGCAGAGGAGAAGGACATGAGCAAATAAACGAGTGAACAGACATTGCAATGTCAGGTAATGATAAGGGCTTTGAAGAAAAGGAAATAAAACAGGGTCAGGGGAGAGTGATGGAGTTATTTAAATCAGGGTAGTCAGGGAAAGTTTCTCTGAGGAAGTGACATTAGAGCAGAGACCTGTCTGAGGTTGAGTTGAGCTAAGGGAATATCTGGGGGAGGAACATTCTTGGCTAAAATAAGAGCAAATACAAAGCTCAAAGATGGAGCTTGCCTGGCCTATTTAAGGACCAGCAAGGAGGCTGGTGTGGCTAAAGTGCAATGAGGAAGGAGGTGAGCAGCAGAAGAGTTCAGAGAGGTTGCTGGGAGCTATATCATGTTGGCCAGGCAGGCCAGGGAAGGCCTGCTTTTTTATTCTAAGAGTGATGAAGAATCATTGGAGGACTTGGAACAGAGAATGACAGTATCTGATCTACATTACAAAAGACGAATTCTGACTATTGTACAGGGAAAAGAGCACAGGGAGGCAAAATTGGGAACAGAAGTACCAGCTACCTGGGTATATCAGGTGACAAATGATGCTGACTTGAACTAGGGTGGCAGCAAGGAGGTAGGAAAAATCAGAATCAGGATATAGTTTCTGGTGGATTTTGTTGGTGAATCAGGACCTACCGATAGGTTAGGTGTGGATATGAAAGAAAGAGATGCCAAAAATGACTCTTAGGATTTTTGACCCACGTAATTATTGGTTAATGCCATTTCCTAAAACAGAGAGTTCTTATTATACCTGTAATCTGACAATAATCTGTATGATTCTCTGATTCAGTGGTTCTCAACTGGGGGTGATTTTGATCCCCAGAGAACATCTGGCAATGTCTTAACATTTTTGGTTGTCACAGTGGGGATGGGGGAGTACTTTACTGACATCAAGTAGGTTGAGGTCAAGGATGCTGCAAAATATTCTGCAGTGAACAGGGTGGACCCCTACAATGAAGAGTTATCCACCCCCAAATGTTAAGAGGGCCAGTGCTGAGAAATCTGCTCTGATATTCAACATTCTATGGGTTCTATGATTGTAGGGACCCTGGAAAGCATGGCAGTACCTAGCATTGTGCTCCAAGTGCCTGACACATAGGGGGAATTCAATAAAATATTTGTTATTGGGATGTTTACACAAACACAATAAATAAGGTCTTAGAAAAAGAAGTGTCAGAGGAGAAAATTTTTAAAAATCAAAAATCAAAAAGAAATGGAGCCAGATGGATTCAAGAGTACAGTATCAATCATCAGAGTTTCACAGCAGTCTTCTACACCAGAGGAAAAGAGAGTAATACATTTAAGATAGTCAAGAAAAGAACATGTGAACGAGGGATGTTATATCCAGCAAAACTGACGTTCAAGTATAAAACTGACTTTCCACATGTAAGATTTCCGAGAAACTGTTTCCACAAATAATACCTCAAAACTCTACTAAGATAAAACTTTAGACGACTAAAATGACTAGAGACAATGAACGTGAAATATATAATTACTTGAAGAACTAAGTAGAGATTAAAAAGCGATCATGGTATATAGTAGCTATATGTTATAAAAATGTAAGTATAGTACAATTGGTAAAAAATAAGGGAGCGGGCACAGAGAAATGTTTAACATAAGTTCCAGAAGGAGAAAATAAAATTGAAGCACACCATCATAAAAATAATAGACACCATCATAAAAATATAATACACAATTTCCCTGAGTGATTTGTATTGAAAGGGACTACTGAATACCAAAGAGAACCAGTGAATCAGGGCTCACATCTAGACAAACCCTTGTAAAAATTCAGAACTTTAAGAGTTAAGAGAAAATTCACTTTTAGTGAAGCACAGGTGTGTGTGGGGTCATCTATAACAAAGTGGAAAGTAGGCTAATATCATATTTCTTGTTAGCAACATTGGGTATTAGCAGACCCTGGAGCAATGCCTTCAGAGATCTTAGGAAGAAAAAAAATATCTGTATTTAGCTAACTACTAATTAAACACGAGTGCAGCGGTAACAGTTTTTTTTTTTTTTGACATATACGTACTCACTACTTGTGTAAAAAAGTTTATCACCCAAATATTCTATATTAAAAAATTACTTATGTAGATTGTTTTGAATAAATGACAAAGGAGCCCAAAGAAGAGAATTACATAGAATAAAAACACAAAACCAACCAAACGAACAAAACCAGTGGTGGCCAAGGAAAGGAAGATGCAATTAAAGACGTTTAAAGATAATTGGTAGAGGACTTAGTTCTGGGACATTCTCCTTCAAAGAGCAATGCTCCAATGGTCTAGCATTACATTGCCTTCTCTATTGGCTCAATCATTCTACATGGTTCTATTGTGACTGGATGATCGTAATGTAAAAATTGCATTTTATCTTGAGTCTTTAAATCATAGTATGGATAATGAGAGTAAGACAATAATAGTTATAGAAAATATTATAAATGTTGTAAACTTTGGAAAAATAAAAACAATGCAACTACCAAAAATTTGGTGGCATATGGAAAGAAGTGATGGAAAGAAGGAAAGATACACTATTTTCACCATCTTTTTTATACTTTCTGATAATAATCATTCAAGAAATAGGCTTTTAAGAATATTTCAAATCATGAAGACAACCACTAGAAGAATTTTAAAATTTCATAACTACTTATGGGTAAGAAAGGAAAAGGACAAAGGGATGAGAAGTAATGTAAGCACACAACAAACCACAGCCTTTAGCAACCTGGATTCTGTTAGGTACCACCTAAGGTTGAAGCATCAAGAACATTACTAACCATCACAATGGCTAATTGGTCAAATCTACTGGGAATAGACTTGGAGAATTAGTGTCTGGGGTTTCCTATAAGACATAAGGAAAGAAATGCCTCAGTTACCAGAAGGGAATTTAGGTTTTGGATGGTTAAAAAAAATGTAAAATGAAATCAACACTATTCTTAATCATGCTCTCTCAAGGCCCTGTTCAAATATCTACTCCTCACTAACCTTCCAGGTATGGTGAAATTTTTCCCTCCTAGGAAGGCATAGGAATTACCCAATTTAGCACCTATTTTATGCCTTTACTAGATACATCATTCGATTATCTCATTTAATTTTCACAATGACTTTACAAGGCAGATATTGCTATTCCCATTTTATAGGTAAGGAAACCAAAACTCTAAGAAATTAAGAAATTTGCTTATAGTTATTGAGCTGGTAGGCATTCTGGTCTATTAAACACCTAGGCTATTAAAAACTGACATGCTTTTCCCACTTCTCCATGTTACGTCTCCGAATTTCTGTTCATTGTGTCGATTACACACATTTTGTACTATGTATATTTTATCTCCTCAACTAAATCATCAGCATCTCAATGAAGGGCTCTCTGTTTTTAAGAGTTCTTGAGTCTCTTACAGCACCTAATGCAGTACCTTTTGTATAGAATGAGCTTAATATCTATTATATAATTCTGGAATCTACATCAATGAAAAGGAAAGCTATATTTTTAAAATAAACTAGTTATAATAAAGAATCAGTGCTATGAACCTCTACATCCTCAAAGCACATCAAAATGTGCTTCACAAATTTATCTCTGTCTTTTCCATCATTTCCCTAATTAGGCCATTTTCTCAGGATTACAAGCAAAAAAGATAAATAAATTTGTTATCTAATGATTTTTTCCTGTTTAAATGTCTAGTCTTCCTTCAGCATTATTTTCTTGTTTAAAAAATGTTTTTACTAGTACATTACAACTGTATGTAGCCGTGCAGTTCATGTTGACATGTTCATACATGAATGGAATATATCCTTCAGCATTATTTTCAATTCATTCGCTCTAGTATCACCCTTTAGGCATATTATGTGTTAAAAAGAACTTCAGAGGCTAGCTTATGATATTTACCACCATGCGTGACAATATTTCAAAGGAAAACTGACTTAATGTGTCTTAAAGAGGAAATTTGGGATATCACGTCTTTGTAAACAATAAGCTTCCTGTACACAATAATTTCATAGCGCCTGGCTCATTGCAACCGTGAACGCTGGTTGAATTGAATGTAAAATAAGGAGTAAATCTTTATGGACACATTTCTTAGTAAAAGTGCATGTGAAATATGTCTATTCCTAAATCATTCACCTGACACGCAGGATGCACACACAGTGCTGCTTCGGTCTTCCTGTCACCCACAGCTCCTCCTGCTCAGAGGAGCGCACGGTAATCTCAGCACCCTGCGAGTGGAGATGGATTTCGGTTTGTTTTGTTTCACTATGGCAGTATCTCGTTTCAATAAATGCTGGCTCTAAGGCTTCTTGGGCTTTTTATTCCGAGCTGAGGATGCACGTTTACAAGCTGCCTGTCTCTCTGCGTTTAGCTGGAAGTGCTCGCCGCCCCTCCCCCAGCCACCTTCCCGCTGCTTCTGCCACTACTTTTATTCAATTCAACACTTGAGGGAACTGCAGATGGAATGCCTCTGAATCTAAATTGCCAGCAATGGAAATAACAACCTATTTTCTGACCTCCCCTTCCTCCACCCACTCTTTTCGAATCTGAGTCTGGGAGCACAAAGCTGCTCTCTCTCTCTGTCTCTTGGGTTTAGTGGCATGGTGGCTTTCAGGGCTAGGAAAAAGAAAGTACAGCTTCCAATAAAAATCTATTAGGGAAAATATTTGCAAAGAGAAATACAGAAGGGCTTATGCACGTGCTTATTAAGTCTATACAAATTTGGGGGAATATAGGGCGTACAATGAGAAATCGGAATTTATACACTGTGTGGCAAAGTTGTCACCTTGGGAGATTATACACTAACTCCGGCAGCACTAATTGCCACTAAAGCATTTTTGATATTTGTCTTGCCGAATTGCTCTCAGCGTCAGTACACAAGACATACGGGAAAACAAGCCTTTTAACACCTCATTTTTAAAAATCCTAGACAGTATTACTCAGTTTAATCACTCACCATGTTAGAAGACTTTTTGATGAATGGATTTCATCAATTAAAAGAATCAAATCTCCCCTCAAAAAAGAAAAAAAGTACCATTGTGAGATTTTAAAATGTGATGTAGGCGCTAATAAATAGTACTATTCCCATTTGGAGTTAAGGAAACAGGCTCATGAGAGAAATTAAGTAAATGGTCCAAGGCCACCCAGCCAACGAGCAGAGGAGACCTGAACTCAAGGCTGGTAAGTCCTCATCTGCTTCAAGGGAAGTTCTAAGCAATGTGACACTGGCCTGTGAACCCAGGACAGCAGCACGGAACACAAGAAAAACAGTGAACACAGAAGAGGACGAAGTGCAAACAGAATTTATCACTGGCCGTTTAAAACTTTGGTGTGTTTTAGAAAAGTAAAACCTAAAACCAGCTGGGGAAGAGGGGCATAGACTGACACTTCCTCAAACCATCTGTGGAGTAGACTTTTGGATATATGTAGAATGTTCTATTTTCATGGTTAATAATGGGAATGCGTCCGTTCAGCTTTTGTAAGTATTGCCAAATGGTTTTTGAAAGGGGTGGATGAGTTTACCTTCCTATTAGCAGTTGCTGACCTTTGCCTCTCCTTTGTGTATGTGGGGGTTTGTTTTCTGTTTTAGTGGGTATATAGAGGTATTTTAAAGTCTTTGTCCAAGTTGGTTTTAAAGTTAATATCATTTAGAATTAATTTATGTTCTGAATAAATTTTTGTTTTTCTTAGCATAGATCTTTGTTTTCGAATTTTGGGTTGGAGGGTCTTTTAAGGGGGGAGGTTTTAAAAAAATTCTTCCTTTCTTCTTTCTTACCCCACCTTCCCTCCCACCTAATGGTTTGTAGTTGACTTTACGCAGCCACACCGCAGAGCTCTAAGTTCAAAACCAAGACTTAAATTTGGGTTGAGGATCCCTGTGCCACCTGACATCAGGGACACCACCATATTAGTAACTAAACTAGTTTGTTTTGTGAAACTGAGATTGCTCCGTCCTGAAACCCCAGGAAGGGAGGCTTTTCAGTCACCCTCAGGGGCTGGAGGCAGTCCTTACCTCAGTGGAAAATTGAGTTTGTTCCCATTCGCATCTCCATCCTCACAAGGAAGGGTGCTTTTAGACCCCCTTCATTCTTAGGGGATAGTCTCCCAGGCCTTGTCATTTCCATACCCACGGGTCTCCAGATCCATGGCCTCAGCTCTCCTCACCCATGCTACCTTCAGTTGTGTTTCCATTTTTGGCCTCAGGGAGATCTATCTGGTTTATGAATGCAAACACACCTCTTATTTTAAAAAATACAGGTTGTTGCTTGTGTGTGTGTTTCTATAAGCAGGGGTGAGGGGCATGGAGAGGGTTAGAGTGCTCAGAATATGAACCTGTAGGGCCATCTTGACCAGAATGTCCCTCTTTGAACTTCAGTGATGTCCTTCAGACATCTCAAATCAAACATGCATATAACTAGGTTCATCACCTTCCTTCACTACAACCTGCTCCTCCAAATCTCCGTTACCTTGATGAATGGTATAACAATTGAGCTGGCCTCCAAAATTAGAAGTGTCAACTCCATCCCCAATTCTTCCCTTCCCCTCTATCATCATTTTAAATCTATTACCAAATTCTGTAGACTCTATTCCAGCAGCAACTCCTGAATCTGGCGTGGTGCTCTCTCCTCTCCAACCCCACTTCAGTGTAAGCACTGGGTCAACAACTCATCCAGCCACCAATGTCTTCCCACTTGACTTCATCTTTCACTGTTTCCAGATTTATTTTCCCAAGCAAACATCACAACACAACCTTAAATCTCTTTAAAGACTTCAACTATTACCTAGAGAATGAAATTCAAAATTATCAGTAGGCATGAAGATAGAAAGGTAGGTGGAGGCCATAATACGTGATGTTGGATGTACTGTGTGGCTGAGATATAGTTTTCGCAATGAATGATAAATGAAATGTATGTTTATCATGTTCTTATTAATATTAGCAATAATCTCTAATATGAACTAACATGTGAGTGTATATGGGTGGGTGGCCATCACTGGCGGGGTAGTGTACTGGCTTTTCTGCTTATCCCCAGACATTCTTTGTCCTATTCTACCTCTGTGTCTGGGGGGCTGATCTCTGTTGTCCCATCATGTGGATTCTTCACTCACTAAACTCATCAGCGGGAACTGGAGGGCAGGGGGAAATTTGGGTGTTTATTCCTCCCACTTTGTCCCTGTTGGGCCACTGTTCTGCTGTTATGGTAGGAGCCAGGTCGTCCCTGCCTAAGGCTCCCATCTAACAGCCCTTCTATGGCTCTGCTCTCAAGGAACTCTCTCCTCTGTCTTCTCTCTGTCCCTTCAGGTTCAGGGTAGGTGATAATGGCTTCCTCTACTACTAGGTTCTGGGTACCACACCAGCCCTTCTTGCTTCCTTTAACCCTTTAACTCTGCTCAGACATCTGCATCTAGTCTGTTCATTACCTTGTTTTTAGCTAAATGCATTTCCTGATATACTCTGATAAAGACGGCGCAAAGCATATTAAAATGAGAAATGAGCAAATGTGAGTTTGATTTCGCTCAGGCACAATTTTAAAAACTCTCAAAAACATGACATCTTACATTTTGAAGAGTACAGATTATTTTCTATTTTAATGAAAATTTGGGTCTTACAGTCCCAGAGAAGAGCTATGGATTTATTCCTTTAAAATCAGTTCTGAAAAAAAGAACTGGTGGATTTATTATTGAAATCCTCTGACATCTCTTACATTCTCATTCATTTCTATCTGGTTGCTATAAAATTTGGGGAGCTATTTGAAAACAGTCAATTCTAGAAGCAATATAATTGGCCTAGCTTACTTGATCACATTTGGGTATTTTTAATAGACAGAATGTCGATCTGTGAGTCATAATTAAAGCTCACAGTGCTGAGACCATGACACAGCCTGCTGGAGAGAACCAGCTTGTGCTTCCTTTTTGTCTAGGTGTGAGTCCTTCTGACACATGTTCTTTCTTCTCTGACCTCCTTTCCAAAGTCAGAAGCACATCTGGTTTCTCCCATAGTGGTTAAAAATGACACATTCGGATGTATCTACAGGCTGAAGAATGAGCCAATTTCTAAGAACTGAAAACCAATGCAAAAAAAAAAAAAAGAGAGCAAATTCAAATAGTCTCTGGATACCATCACTGAAAAATAATGATTTGCACTCTGCACAGAGAGTCACAGGAAGCAACGCCCTGTGACTTCCCTGTCCAGTCCCTTCAGCCAATGACCCATATTTCATTCATATCCAGTGCTGGGGGAAGCATGTGGTGAAGAGATGAGGGGGAGTAAGTTTTGGAATTATGTTGTTGGGGAAAACTGCAAGCTCTGACTGTTTCCATTTGAATGGCATTTCATTTTGTCCAGTTCAGCGTTCACTGATTGCTCATGCTTTCTAGAAAAGCTTTGATTAAACCTTCTAATTTCACCTCCGCCTTTTCTCTTTTATAGGGCAAACCTTGGTCCTGGAAGTACAGAATGTGGTCAAGAGGCAACCAGCGAAGTAGAAGTAAAGAGTGGGGGGAGTCAAACTCCAAGGAATTATAATTGATGAACTTACCTAGGACAGTATTATATAATCCAGTTATCTCTTTTGATACCTGTTTTATTAATTTCTTATACTCTATGATTCTGATGTGAGAAAAAAACCCAAACTTTACCTATAAAACCCATTTTCCATTTCATGTATGTTTTTTAATAGAGGTCTTTGTATCCAAAGACATTCTGAGTTTGCTGAAAATGTGGATGCTTTTGCTT
The DNA here is from genome assembly GCA_020662805.1 of Glaucomys volans. Taxonomy (NCBI): domain Eukaryota; kingdom Metazoa; phylum Chordata; class Mammalia; order Rodentia; family Sciuridae; genus Glaucomys; species Glaucomys volans. Next base: position 7,782 of record JAJEJO010057221.1, on the reverse strand, counting down.
TTGGAGTATTTTTTATTTTATTGATGTGGGAGAAAAACAAAGTTAGTTTATTTCCCTGGTTTACAATTTCTGACTTTGCTTTAAATGTAGTTCTTGTTCAGCCAGATCCTCCCCCTTCAATAACTATTCCTCAATCATTGTGGGAAATCAACAATTCTCACAAAAAGTCAACTACATAAAAAGAAGTGTGCACACGCACATATACACACAATTATGTGTACACAGTTGTATGTACACATAATACATAGATACCTGTAAACATATGATTCCCCAAAACACACTGCCTTGACCTTCAAACTCAAGAGTCTCTGGGGAGTGGTACGTGCGAGAAAGGGTATTCTTTGAAGTTCCCTTATTCACCTAAAGGCTGGATCCATCGAAGAGGAACACAGTGGCCTTTCAATCTTCTTACTAAAAGTTCATTTATAAAGGAAGATTAAACTCACACCACAGTGGAAGAGACTAAAAATCAAACACCACACCTAGAGCCCAGAGGAACTTTGTTCTCCAGACTCATTCTCCGTAAAAATCATTTCCCATTCCTCTAACATTGCTGATAGCCCCCTACCTCCCTCTCTCCAATGAAGACAGTATTTAAGCCCCAACCATCTTGCCCTTCATGTTTTGTATGACACATGCTGACATGCACACTTTGGTAAATTTCATGTTTTGTATGACACACATATACATGCACACACTGATAAGTTTGTATGCCATTCTACTGTTAACCTGTTGTCAGTTCGTTTCAGCAGATATTATTATTGAACTGAGGGTAATCAGGAACTTCCCTTTGTACACATACTTATATGTGACTCTTTAAAGTATTTTTCTTTATTAAAAATAGAAAAATAATACAACAAATTTCTTTGTACTTACTGTTGAAGTTTGGAAGATAGATTATATCCTTCCCTCTAACTAAATTCTGGCTCAGTGGAAAGAGGGAGAGAAAGAAAGAGAGAAAGAAGAAGGAGGAGGAGGAGGAGGGGAAGAGGGAGGGAGAGGAGGAGGAGGAGAAGTAGTAGTCAGGCAGATAGAAATAAAATCTCCTATGTAACCAGTGAGGTCTATACTGGACAACATGGCTGAGGTGGGTACAGCAGCATACAATGTACCTTTGCTTGTTAACATCTGCTGACCTGTACAACTGGACCCTTCCACCAAATTACCCAGAGGTTGAGACAACACCCAATCCCCTTCTTACAAAACACTTTAAGTTCTTCCAGGACCAATCATAATTCCAGACTAAAATGTGATGTAATTTCTAACCCCCTTGTGGTTTCAAGAATAAATATAACTGCTATTTTATAAAGCCTCTGAATACATTTTAAAGACTGCTTGAACCTGTGTTTACCCAAATTTGCAATCCTAATTAGTCCCAAATAAATGTAATTTTCTTTGTTTGTGATGAGGTTAATTTTATGCTCAGTCGACATTACAAATACATTTAAAGCTATATATTTATGTTTGAGTACCATGTAGTTACAGTGCATGAATTTTAATAGTGCTTTAATTTTCTTTCATATTTAAATATTTTAAATTTTCTTGGTGGTTCTGCTTTTAACCATAAAATTATTAAGGAATAAACTTTTTGGTTTCCAAACATACATGCCTTTTATTATTTGTAATTGTTGAGCTCTAATTTAATTTCAATGTAGACTGAGAGAAAATTGCATGGTTTTTTTGAGGTTTACTTTGTCACTTAATATAAGCTCATGTTTTATAATTTTTCTATATGGACCCCATCTCTGTATGGGGACACATATTTTGTCTCTGTCTAGTACTAGTTTGTGACAGAGGTGTGTTAAAATCTCCCAAGAGTACTACTTTAGTTTTGTCCCCAAATCTTCCTGATATCTATGGTTTTTCTCTATTTCAAGCTCATGATTGTTATTATTTCTGAGTATTGTATTTTGTATTAGTGTGCTTTGTACTTCTTAAAACCTTTAACCTTAAACACTACAAAAATATCTTTTAGCATTTGCCTGGTAAATCTTTATTCACCCCTCAACCTTTTATTTTCAACATTTCTTGTGTTTTTGCTTTAGATATGTATTTTGTGATCTGAAAATGGCAGAATTTTGTTATTTTTTTTCTTCTTTGAAATATGAACAAATTAATTCCCTCATAGTAAGATATTAAGTGAAAAGCTTTTAGTCTCAACTGTAGCCAGGGGCAGGAGGTAAAGAACACCATATGATAAAGGAAGGAGCTAGAATTTCTGTGCCTTGCTTAGAGAGGACAACTCTAGTTCTGCTCATGCACACATAGACACAGCCTCACAGAAAAACTGGTCCTGCAACCCCTACCCCATTATTTACATCCTGATTTACAAAGGAGCTTGAGAAAAGAGAAGTGAAGAAGAAAAAGTGAGAGGTGGACCATGGGGTGGGGGCAGCAGGTAAAGGGAGGGAGGGAAAGAGCAGGAGGGGAGGGAGAGACAAAGAGAGAAGAGAAGGAAAAGGAGGGGAATGGAAGGGAAGGAGAAGGAAGAGAATGCATTAAAAGAGTAATTAGCCTGGCAGAAGTGCTGTACCCTCCCTTACCATCCCACAAGCCAAGTGAAAATAGGAGTGAGGTGCTTGCCAGGGGGTAGATGGAAATCTCACTAGTAAGCATGCAGAATGAAGACTTAATGCTGCCTTGGGATAGAGCCAAAGGAGGAGAGGAAGTATTTAGAAAACCTGACCTAAGACTCCTGCAATTGATAGGGCTGGAGAGCACGTGCCTGAAAGTTGTCCAGACAAGTTTCAACACTGGGGCTAACTAGTGCTCGCCCTGATGGCAATGTGCGGAACAGGGTTTCAGATCCAGGTGCTCTTCCATGGAGGAGGAGCAAGGGAATTCTGCAGAAGCCAACTGGATGCCAGAGGTTAATCAGGCTAAATCCATGAAGGGTGGTTCCTCAGAGAACTTCCTTCCTGACTGAGAGAGGTGACCTCACAAGAAAGTAGCTATCTACCACCAGAGCAAGAGCCACTGGGAAGAGTGATCATCAGAAGTCCCCAGAGAGTACGTCTTGTGCTTGTATGGTACAGAGAGCCCTACAACAAATTGTTCAGGGCCCAGGGTCAGCAGGATGTGGGAATCATAGGGTCATGGTCCAAAGAACCTGCCAAAGTATTCCATGACAGGGAGCCAGGCTTTGTCATCTCTTCCATGACAATAGGCATATGACAGCAATGACAAAATTCCCTGTTACCTTCCTCCCATCGATGCTGGAGGAGTTAAGGCAGCATGAAAATAGGAAACAGGAGCAAGAGCAGGGAGGAGCCACAGAATCACAGACTATGAGGCTATTTGGCTATTTCTCTATTGCAAGTTCCCATGTCTTGGTCAGGACTGAGCTTTAGGAGGGACAGTGAAGGGTAGAAGCCTTCAAGTGGATGAGAGATTGAAATTTGGATTTACAATGGATTAGACTTTTTACTACCTGAAAATGATCTTGCTTATGAATACTTGAAAGTGACAAAAAGCAATGGAGTCTGTCTGGGAGAAGACAGAAGGGTAGAGGATTAGTGGAGGAAAACAGGGCTATTTCTTAATTACATTCCACTGAACTCAACATTCAATAAATCCATTATATATTTACTGTGATTACTCATATATCTGGACTCATTCTAAATTATAACTTTGTATTTTCTATTTACTTTCTTTTTGTGCAACTGGGGATTGAACCCAGGGCCTAGCACCACTGAACCACATCCCCAGGCCTACTTTGTTTTTCACTCCTTTTTATCTGCATACTATACTGAAAAAATATTTGATATTCCCATTTTTCATCTTAGGATTGAAAATCATAAATTACTTGTTAATTTTTAAATAAAACTTTCTAAAGTCTGAATTTTCAGTTATCAGATATTATTTCTCTTCCTTTTATATACCCCATGGATTTTTGTGTGCTTTCTTTTTACCCATGAAATAACAGAACCTATTGTTTTATTATATATTTTTTCTTATTTCTGGATTAATCTTTTTTACAACAAAAAAGTTACCAAGCCTCTCTGCAACTGGCAATTAACAATGTATTTATCAGCTTTTATGCTTGTGGTTCTTTTTAATACCCCAATTCTCCCTCTGGGTTAACCTTGTTTCTTATTTCCTTTGATCCTTTTCTGGGTGTAGAGTTTTGCTCTCCTTCTTAAATGATAGTACAGCTGAGTATAAAATCCTAAATTGACAACTACTTCTCCTAAACCCCACAATATTCTGATATTTACTATATCTGTTGAGAAGTTTGATGGAAGTATAAATAGTCTTCCCTTTCCAGGAAATCTGTATTTTTCTCTGTGATGGCTTTAAAGATTCTTTTTTATCCTTTATGTTCTGAAGATTTATAATGTGACTTGTTATGACTGCACATTTATTTGTCTTGCTCACTGTTCAAAATGCAATTTAAAAGAGAAAATTGCTGGCTTTTGAATTCTGAAAAATTTCAGCTAACCACCTTTTAAAATGTAGTTTTTCCCTCCTTCTATCTATTTGCTTCCTGTATATCTACTTTTCTACATGGCTTGGAGCCTCGTAATACATCCTAAATGCTTTTACTTTTGTGTTCTTTATTTTCCTGGGAATTTCTCACTATTGCTCCTCATGTCATGAATTACTTCTTTGCCTGGTGTAACCTAGATTGTATCCCATCTACTGAATTTTTAAGTTTTCTACCTATAGATATTAAGATGGCATTCTGACTCTAATACAGAATATATTTTTAAAATATCATCATTCTAGGGTTATTATTCTGAGTTTAAGAAATGTTCACTCCAGTCTGTATGAAAAGGGACCCTTCCTCCTCACATATTAATTATGCTATAGAACAATTGGAGAGAAATGGCATATTTTACCTAATAAATTCCTTTATTGTTTATTCTTTTGATACATTATGAGAATGATATATTTACCATGTTAATAACTTTGGTGATACTTTTCCTTTAATGGTCTGAGTTCATGGTTCTCTAAGGAGATGAAGTCTTTTGTGATTGTTTAAAAAGAACGCAACAAAGCAATTGTACTTTCCAAGTAATATATGCAAGGATGTTTGGAGTCAGTTTTCATAATTCAATACATTAAAGATGGCTGGATAATGAGTACATTTTAAATATTTCAAATGCAAATAGAAGAGAGCTAAATAGGCACTCTCCCAAATTTCTCCCAAATGCATATCCTCAGGACCCATCCAAAATATGTAATGCTTTTGTCTAAGGGGAAGGTGAACAAGAAATGCTGAAAGATTAGAAACAGAAATCTTCAGTGAAAAATATCTGACATTGTAATATAGCAGCTAGCACAAAAGTTACAATGGTAAATTTCAAATAAGTTTGTTACTTTTTATTCCATAATGGGTGACTAAATGAGGGTGGCTTGAAGTGGATAGCTTGTGATGAGCCCAATTTAATGTATTAAGTTTTTCATCTAAACTGATTAGTTATGGAAATATTTTCTCTTCCCTTGAGGATACACACATTTATTAAAACAAACAAAAGGCTAATACCTAATAAATGTTCTAATTAATGTAGTATCTATACCTCTTCAAATATAACATACAGTTATAAAACAAGTAATAAAACCCCCAAATTTCTTCTGGATTCTTGGAGAGTGTCAGAAACTCCCTTGATATTTAGCATTTGACATGACTGGTCAGTCATTTCTTTTAATAAAGCTCTCTCTTTTTTTTTTTTTTAAAAAAAATATACTTTTTGGTTGTAGGTGGACATAATACCTTTATTTTATTTTTAGGTGGTACTGAGGATCCAACCCAGGGCTTCACACATGATAGGCGAGCGCTCTACCACTGAGCCACACCCCCAGACCCATCTCTGTTTTGACCCTGTTTCTAACCCTTTCTTCCTCTTGCCCCCTATTGTTTTCTTTAACCCTCAGTTTTATTCACTTTCCTCTTTCATACTCTCATTCAAAATATTAACCTGTTCTCAGGATTTCAAATATCATTTCTTTCTGATACTCAAAGTCTACTTCTTCAACCTGATGGTCTTCTAAAATGTCCATTGCATAGTCTCAACTTCCTGAGCATTAGTGAGCACTAGAATGTTTAAAGTGTACTCCAAAGGAATGTTTATGGAAGACGTAACTGTGTCTGAAACACTCTTCCGGCTGGTGGGCATATCTAAACCATGAGGCATGGGAGCTTAGAATAATGGGAGAGAGAGATTCATAAAGAGTTAGTAACAGACGAAGTGTGATGAGAGCTGAGAACAGAGAAAGTGCACAGTGCACTCCGAGGGCCCAGCCAATGGCTAATCTGCTAAGGCCACCCCTTCCCACGACATCATTCTGCAGTCATCTATGACACACTCTTTCTATGTCCTGTATCAGCAAATTCATTATCAGGTTCCATTTTTGATTCTTCCTTCCAAAAATCTCATGGAAACCTTGCCCTCTGCTCTCCTGCACCCCAGCTATCTCCATTGCCACGGTTCTGGTCCAGTCTGGAAATAGTCTATAGATTGTTTCGCTCTTTTGTTAACTGGACTCCCTGTTTGAATCCCTGATTCAATCTTTCCAGTATTGTAACACACTTTCTTCATTCCATTGGCTTATCAAATCTGGGTCTATCCCTAATAACTATAAACCTTGCCCAAGCAATTTAACTTCTCTGGATCTTTTTCTTCAACTCTCAAAGTCATGTTGAAAAATATATGTAAGTATAAAAATAGTGCTTAGCACATAATAAGTAAATACAGCTCACTAAATGTAACTGCTATAAATAACAATTAATATCACCTATTCTAACTCCCACGATGCATTATTGCTTCTTATTAAGTTTATAACAGTTTTACTTTATAGCTTATTGTGTACTTTTTTCCCCCTTATTAAACCATATGCTTCTTGAAGGCAGGGATTAAATCTTAAAATTTGTCTTCAGGCATGACTTGTGAGCCAATTTTTCCTTGGCTTATGATTTATTACCCAATAGGATTTGATAGACGCCTGTTTGATTCACAGTTGATGGGGACAAAAAACTCCAGAGCTCAATTAAATTGATACTTGAAAGATACCTGATATCACTAAAATCTATAGAATTATGTATTAAATGGTCCCCAAAGAATCAGCTATTTCAAAAATAAAAATTATTACAAAGAGCTTAATACATCATGTTATATCATATATCACACACTATAAAAATGTCAGAAGTAGCTTTATTTCACATTACTATATTGCTTGATGGTGATCTAGTTAGACAAGTAAGGCTTGCTGAATTTGAACGTGGATAATAAAGCTCACATTCTAAGAAAATGTTTAAAATATAAAATAGAACCAGGGAGGGTGGTGGAGAATTCCTTGGGAGATTGCAGTTAGGGGATGTTTGAGTCTCAACAGTTTGCAATTCCTTTCAAAGCACATAAATGATTTAACAGTAACACAGAGTAGCCAGAGTAAATTATTTCCATTTCAATCACTGCACAACCTATAATAAGTAACCAGATAAGATGCTGAATGATTATATTGTTATGATGTATGCTGATCTGATCTGAGTACTTTTTTCTTTTTTGTTTTGTTTTGATTTCCGATGGCTTGGATCCTTGCCAAATCATGAAACAAGTCAGACCCAGCAAAAGCTGGTTTGAACAATCTCAATGTAACTTGCAAAGGCCAGTTCATCAAAAACCCTCAGGATCACACAAACAAGGAAAAAAGTACCAAGGGGCCTCCCCTATTTGTCTTCCTGGCTATCTGTGTTTCATGGTAAGGAAAGAAAATAACACGAACAGGATTTAAATGCTCTGTTTTGACAGCTTATTAAGATTGCACTCATGACCCGCCTAT
>JAJEJO010057220.1:0-24666 GCA_020662805.1 Glaucomys volans | reverse complement strand
AGAGTTTTGGAGGGACACAAATATTCAGTTCAAAATGCCATCTGATACAAAATTGTTCTGCTCACATTCAGGAATATACTGTGAGTATCTCCAAAGTAAAAGAGATACTCATCTGTTTCTAATGGCCCTCTTTAAGGGTTAGTGAAAATCATGGAAATACCACTGAGGATGCTTCAGAACACACAAAAATGTGGCAAAAGTCCCCCAAAGGCAATTACGATAATAATGAATAAAGTAGGCATTATCTGACTATTCATTCCCTAATTCTCCTTGAAGACCTACTATGTACTCTGCACACCATGGGGATTCAAAAAGTGAAAGCTGTAGGCTTTTAGACCTCTACAATCTTTTAGGAAAAATAAGATATAGATAAAGGGCAGATGAATAAAGAACAAAACATTCACCTTATGCAGAGACAAAGTGCTGTGGAAGCTCAGCGTTAGGAGTGAGAACTTCATGAAGTGATGAGATGTGACATGTCCCTTGTGTCGGCAGGCAGGTCTCTAAGAAACCAGACACAAACTGTTGAAGGGAGCCGTGTTCGTACACTATCTAGTGTGTTCTGGACTGTCCACTTTCAGAACTGATTCTCCTGCTGAAACGGATCACTGATTAAGATAGTCATGAATCTGGGGCAAAGTTTTATGTCTGATCTTGCTGATGAAGAGGAATTCAACATTGCTTGGGAGAAATGTTTCACTTTAATCCAGGGTGTAACATTTTGGGGCCAATATAATATCATTTAGGAAATTTGGCAAGGAAATGAATGAGAAGCTTGTATTAATAAAGCCATATAAAACATAAAATCCTTGTGTTTAGTTTGTCATCAGTTTCATCATTAGTACACTTAAATATCAGGGATATTGGTTCTCAGCCTTTAACAGATTACTGGAGGAAACACTATGATTATGAAGGTCAATGAACTGTTTGATTCTTTAAAGAGAGATAAAAGAAATTTATGTCAGCCTGGTTCGTATAATCTCTTCCAAAATTTCATTCATTCTTTTTGTGTACACCAATGCCACTTCAACTGGCTTGCCTTTAACATTTGCAGAACCTGGGGTGAGAACTCAAATGGAGATCTATATACCTTTGGTCCAAATATATAAAACTTTAAAAAATCAAATGGTTGCATATAAAACATGTTCTAGCTTCCTACCCTGAAAAATATATACATCATAACATATAACATATATAAAAATATATATATGTCATAACATAATCCCTGACAAGCCACATTCCAGTTAATAAACTTTGGACTTTAGACCCTGGCTGTGTTGGGAATTTGTTCACAGGTCCCAGACTACAGTCCATTCCCCTTTTCTTTCCATCCCTGGTCTTGTCTCTTGCTATGGATGATTTCATGTACATGTGGGGAAACTGTGCACATCCAAACTTCATTCCCCACTTTTTGTAAACAGTCATCCTTTGGCTACCATTTAGGCCTAGTGGTGCAGACCAAAAGGATGGATCCAAGGAAGACAACTATACAGGTCTTGGAAGTCTGCTTGAAACTCTGGAGCCCAGGGGAGTGGAATGTGGTCTAGAGATGGAAAACACCGGTAAGCGGTTAGTTGGTCCTCTGTCCCTTGATTGCATGGACTTCTCATGCAGTGGGAAAGGATGGAATACAGCCAGAGTGGGGCCAGAGCAGAACTCTCTAATATGGGGCCCAGAACTGGGGCTCCCATTGCTGTACTTCAGAACTTTCTGATCTGCTGCTTGTCAGAGGCAAGAACTTGCACTAGTTCTTTATACGAGCCTCAATTTCCTGATCTATCCTATATATCTATAGATATAGATATATAGGATAGGATATATATAGGATATATATCATATATATATATATATATATAGAGAGAGAGAGAGAGAGAGAGAGAGATATCAGCGTAATAAAGCAGCTGCTACTGCTACTACACCTGATTGTGGAAAAATCTAGATACATTTAATAATGTACGTAAAGGGCTTTGTACTAGTGCTTTATACTAAGTCATATATTATTATTATACCATTTTTTTGTTTTCCATTTCTCTGTGTACTAAATCAAAGGGCAAAGCAGCTTCCTGCTGCATCCATGCTTATGTTTTCATTAACATATAATCAACAAAGCAAAAATAGCTGAAAACAAAAGAGGCCAAAGTTATTAAACACCTTTCAGATTTTATTCTTAAACCTGATGATTCCTTCACGTCCAGACTGATTTCTTCCAGACTCTGAGTCTGTGGACATATGCTAAACTGCATGGATGATTTCGGGCCCCCACGTCGATGCTGTGTAAGGGATATTCTCTTCAACTGTGAGGCAGGGCGACTCCTGCATTAAGCAGGAGCCTCTGAGATCTCATGGGTTCAGCCAGCAGAGAGTTCGCAGCGTACCTTTGTGGCAAAGGCAGGCGGCTGAACGAGCGGGTGTGCCGGGAATGAATTACGCCCTGAGCTTCTGCATCCATAAGAATGAGGCTGTGCCAGGGTCAGGCGGGCGGGTGAGGTGTCACAGAGGCAGGTTAAACTGACTCGACCCTCTGGCTCGCTGATTTGAAGCTGACAAAAGGGGCTGTGCTGTGGCTCTGGGCTCAGAATATCTTACTATTGTCTCTGGCCATTTTGAACAGGCGAGTCTCTGGCTTTTTCTTTCTTAGGATGGTATTTTTTTCTTTCTTCTTTAATAAAATCCATTTCATTCTTATTTGATCAGAAATCCAAATTGGTTTTATTCTTGGGGTAGGGATTTGGGTATGTTTGGGGGAAAATCCCCATATCTTTATCCCCCTTTAGCATCTTGCTAAATAGAACAAATTGTCCTATTTCTGTTTTTTGCTTTTCAAAAGCAATTACTTCCCTGTCATTTCTAGACATTCAGGCAGAAGAGTTTGCCTTGATTACCCATCCTTCCACTTCCCTCCTCCTTTCAAGTCCTCCAGCTTCTGCACTGCTAGGGAAGGATTCAATTAAATGAGGTGTCAATGGAGCTACAATGGTTTCAGGTCAGAGACGTCAGTAAAAAGCTGCAGAGCTGCGGCGGCCCCATGTATGTAAATGTATATATTTATACCGGGGATGTCAACTTGCAGGACTCTCCTCCTCTGCTCTTGCCTGATCAAAGATGATTGCTGAGGCAATTACTGCAAAAGGAAAGAAAATCAGGGCTGCTTCCTCATCCTTGTGCTGCTGGAATTTAATTGCTTGGAATAATGGAGGAGTCTCTTTCCTTTGCACAAAGCACATGTGAACTTTCACAAATGGCGGTGCTAGGGTACAAGCACACATGATGGCCATATAGAAAAATATTCACGTGCCCCTCAGTCCTAATGCACGTTCACGGAGCCGTCTGCCACACAAGGAAAAATACTGCACTCTCTGGTTAATTTAGTAAAAGCAATGCACAGTGTCTGACCCACATATTAAAAGCTATTTTTTGTCTTTCTTTCTAAAGGATTGAAACATTTTTATTTTCATATCGAGAGAGCAAGCTGAAGTTAGGAGGAAAAAAGGAAAGGAAAGGGGAAGTCACAGCCACAAAATATATAAATTCCTTAAATTGCTTTTGTTGTTTATTTAATTCTTCTGTACGCAGTCACAGAGGTCCCAGGACTCTGCACTAACCCGTCACATGTTAAAAGCTCTCTCAGACCCTTTTTGCTTTGTATAGGTGGTTCCATCCAGTGGAGTAGTCCCTGCTCCTCACTGTGTTCCAGGCTATTCTGTTTCTGTTCTCAGATGACATGGGCCACAAAAAGGGATTCTAACTTGCATCCACAAATATAAGGAGTGACATTAAATGCAGAAATTTTTGCAAATTCCTAGGTGGGAATGGCTGGAGGTCCTATTCCTACTGTGCATTTGATGCCACTGGAATTAACCCTTCCCCTGGTCTGTACCAATCCATGGGAGGTCCTCAGGTGCTTGAGGGAACCCCCACACAGGGTACATGTGGGGACACCCTAAATCTTGGGAGACAGGGATTTGACCATATTATGTTCTTGTCCCTTTCCTGCTTTTCCCGAATGCCCTCTCTCTTTTCTATAACCCCTTCCTGCAAGCCCTTCCCCCAGCCACTCAGCTGTGGTGAGCATGGAGCACAATGGGGTTCCTGCCTCCTCTCCTGCTGACCCTGGCCACACTCCCAGGGTGTTCAGCTGCCGTCCTTGGGAGACACTTCTGTACATATGCACATAGACCTGCGGAGGCCTTGGACTTTGGGTTTGCTACTTGTCTCTGTAGTGACTGAGTTATGGAATCCCTCCTCATCAAGCTCCCCAACAAGGTAGGGCCCTTACACAAATAGTTATTAAGCACCAAATATATGTGGCTCTGGTTTTTGTCTTGGTTTTTTGGTACTGGGATTGAACCCAAGTGTGTTTTACCACTGAGCTGCATCCCCAGGCCTTATTTCATTTTCATAGTGCTAGGAATAGAACCCAGGGCATCGTGCCTGCTACGCAAGTACTCGATCACTGAGCTACATCCCCAGCCCTGTGGCTGTTTTATAGGCACTGCGGACAGGGCAGGGAACAGAGTCTTGTTACCTCAGGTCAGCTTTACTTCCTAATGCCCTTTATTCCCTGTTTTTTTTTTTTTTTTTCCTATTCTTTTCCAGCAAGTGGAAGGCATTTAGTCCAGGTTTGGGAATGAGCATTCTGCCTCCCTGTTCCTGCTGCCTTCTCTCTCCTTACACCATTTCACCAACCCTAGGCTCCAGCTGGGTGGGGCCCCTGTCCAGGCCTGTTCCTAGGACTTTGCTGGGGGTATCTTCAAAGACAACATTTATCGTTCTCTTTGTGTGACCTTTGCAAAGTGCTTTATATTCATTCTGTCCTTTAATCCTTACAAAAAGTCAATGAGGTAAATGATATTATTTTCACTTTATGGGTGAATAAACAGGAACTTAATGCTGTTATAGTTTCTTGCTCAATAACTAGGTCTACTTAATAGGTTTTTACCTAATTTACTATTTGCATTCAAGGTATTTTTCTGATTATGAGACGGTAGTCTTCTCAAGGGTAAGGGATGGACACAGCGCATTATTTTAGTTAGGATGGCCAGGGGAGATGTCACTGAGAAAATGATGAAATAGGAGACAGTTGTGTAGACAGTCAGGGGAGGAGGATCCCAGACACAGGGACAGGTTCTGTTCTATAGACAGGAGGTCAAATGACTGGAAGGAGAAATCCAAAAAGAGAAGAGAAGATGAACTCACTGGGCATCGAAAATTCTAAGTATTTTAGAATTGGGAGGGAAAACAGTTTGAAGGAACAAACAGGATTAAAAACATCCAAGGTGATATTTTTTAAAAATCCCAGAAGATGTTACAAAGAAGCATGAGAACAGAGATCTCTCCTAGAGCTCCTTCAAAGCTTCATCTACTTCAAGTGTTCTCCCTCTCTCTCCCTTTTCTGTCAGGGTAAGAAGAGAAAGCACAGTAGAGTATGGATAACTAGCAGACACTTCATATTAAAAAAAAATTAACAGGTTTCAATCAAAATAGAATACTTAAAAGAACAATACCAAAAACTGAATTAAAAAAATAAAATACAGGATCGGACTGTTCAAAGAAAAAGAATTGTGTTGTTCCCTTAAATATTTGAAAAAATGCTTAGGCTTACTAACAATAAAAGAAGTGCTAATTAAAGCTAATTGGGACATCTCTGCCAACAAGATTGGCAAAAAATCCAAAAATTTGACAATGAATACTCTTAGCAAGTTTGTGGGGGGAAATAAGCGCCGTGATGGTTAATTTTATCTGCCAACCCAAATAGGCTCTGGTGTCTGGTCACTCAGTCAAACACGAGTCTAGATATTGCTGTGGAGGTATTCTTTTGGTTGTGACTAAAATCTAATCAGACTTAATTTACTCTGATTTCCTTCTATGATGTGAGTGGGCCTCACCTAATCAGGGAAGACCTAAAGAGAAAGACTGAGGTCCTGCAAAGAAGGAATTCTGCCTCTACACTCAAGATTGCAATGTCACTCTTGCTAAAGTTCCCAGCCTGTCCTGTGGATTTTGGACTTGTCAGCCCTCACAATCATGTCAGTCAATTCCTTAAAATAAATCCTTCCCTTCTACCTTGTGTGTGTGTGTGTGTGTGTGTGTGTGTGTGTGTATGTATTTATTTTAAGGAATTGACTTACATGATTTGGGTCTATCTATACACACACACACACACACACATATGTACATAGCCTATTGGTTCTGTTTCTCTGGAGAACCCTAATACTTAATACAGGCATTCCCCTAGATTGTTGGTAGAAATGCCAAATGGTGTAGCTCTCATGGTGGGGAATCTGAAACGATTAAGTGATAGATCCATTTTCCCCAGGATAGAAATGAGATGTCTCAATATCATGCCTTTTCTTTTCCTTTTCAGTGCTAGAAATCAAACTCAGGACCTTTCTCATGCTAGGCAAATGCTCTACCACTGAGCTAGATCCCCAGTACAGCAATATATGTCTTTTTAAAAAGATATTTTTTCGTTGTTGATCAACCTTTATTTACATGTCTTTTAATTATTTTATTTTTTATGCCATGTAAATGTACTCCATTTTAATATTTAAAATTCAGATTAAGTAATGTATTCAAAAATCGCTCATTAAAAACAAACAGGGACTGGGGATATAGCTCAGTTGGTAGAGTGCTTGCCTTGCATGCACAAGGCCCTGGGTTCAATCCCCAGCACCACAAAAAAACAAAAACAAAAAACAAATACACAGCATGAAGCTCTAAGCATCAGATCCCAACTGGCACAAAATTAAGAACTGCCACTTGACATCACTGAGGAAACTCCTCAACTCTGGTATTTTGGTGAATCACCATTGTTACTAGCAGACTAGAAGCCAGGGCAGCCCAGGAAAAGAAGTGAATGCCCTGGTGAAGACTAGGTATGCACCATTTGGTTAGACAAGATGGACATGCCTGACTCAGGCAATGTTTACTACTCTCACATTCACTCACTTCAGTTTTCTTCCATATTTTCATCTGACTAAAGTGTTCCATTCTGGTATTCACCACTGGAAATAGGTCAATTTCTATATGGCAGTCCCAGCAGTACCGCCATAATTTTTATATAAATGAACACTCTCTCAGCTTTAGTTTTCCTCTTACTTCTTCTGACACTTTTTCAGGTTCTTTGCTATCTCCTCTTCCCAAATGGTCATTAAACACCCCCTGAGGTTCAGTCGGTAGTCTTCTCTTCTTAGGCCAGGCTTTCTCCAAGATGCTATTCTGCATTCACAGCTCCAGTGACCTCCTTTATCAAGTGAGTGTCAAGCTTTTATCTCCATCCCAAACCTCTCCTCCCAGCTCCCATGGATGCATTCAGGTAACTAATGGGCACCTCCATTGAGATGCCAAAAAGGTACCTTAAACTCACCAGGTAGAAAACAAAATTCAAAGACTTCACCACCTCCTGTCCCTGCCACCTGATTCACCCCACATGTTCCTTGTCCAGATTAAAGCAAATCCCGACTCATTTAGCTTCTCTTTCCTCCTTTTTCCATCTCCACACGTGTCCAGTGGTCATGAGCCATGTTTATTTTACTTTCTAAACAGATATAGAATGTTTCTACTTTTCTCTTCCATTGCTATATCCTAGTCCCAAGTACCCTCCTCCTGAAATAACTCTCAGGCTCTGACTCTTGGCTTCACTCAATCTATTCTCCATTCTTGAGCCAGAATGGTATTTTTCATACACCATATTTTTTCATATACTTCAGTGGCTTTTAGACTTTATTTTCTTCATTTTACAACTAACAGGGGTCCTAGAGGAATAGATAGACCCTCTGTTTGGAAGCATGGCCCCCATCTCTCTCCCTCCCCTTCTCGATTTCACAATATCTCCCCACACTCATCCCTCCATCTGGTTAATTTCCAGTCTTCCTCAAAATGGCTTTCCCTGATACTTCTGATCAGGTCAGTTCTTCAAAGAACCAGAGGACAATGACATCATCATTTTTTTCTCTTTTCCTCTTCCTTGTCCTTCTTCTCATTTATTCATTCACAAAGATTTGAGCACCTACAATATCCCAGGCCATGGACATTGGAAGAACACCTGGAGGGTGTTCTTTCTTTGGTGTTCTCAATGCCTTAGAAGGCTATGCACAAGAGACACAAGTCCTTGCCTTCAGAGGGTTCACATTCCAGCAGAGGAGAAGGACATGAGCAAATAAACGAGTGAACAGACATTGCAATGTCAGGTAATGATAAGGGCTTTGAAGAAAAGGAAATAAAACAGGGTCAGGGGAGAGTGATGGAGTTATTTAAATCAGGGTAGTCAGGGAAAGTTTCTCTGAGGAAGTGACATTAGAGCAGAGACCTGTCTGAGGTTGAGTTGAGCTAAGGGAATATCTGGGGGAGGAACATTCTTGGCTAAAATAAGAGCAAATACAAAGCTCAAAGATGGAGCTTGCCTGGCCTATTTAAGGACCAGCAAGGAGGCTGGTGTGGCTAAAGTGCAATGAGGAAGGAGGTGAGCAGCAGAAGAGTTCAGAGAGGTTGCTGGGAGCTATATCATGTTGGCCAGGCAGGCCAGGGAAGGCCTGCTTTTTTATTCTAAGAGTGATGAAGAATCATTGGAGGACTTGGAACAGAGAATGACAGTATCTGATCTACATTACAAAAGACGAATTCTGACTATTGTACAGGGAAAAGAGCACAGGGAGGCAAAATTGGGAACAGAAGTACCAGCTACCTGGGTATATCAGGTGACAAATGATGCTGACTTGAACTAGGGTGGCAGCAAGGAGGTAGGAAAAATCAGAATCAGGATATAGTTTCTGGTGGATTTTGTTGGTGAATCAGGACCTACCGATAGGTTAGGTGTGGATATGAAAGAAAGAGATGCCAAAAATGACTCTTAGGATTTTTGACCCACGTAATTATTGGTTAATGCCATTTCCTAAAACAGAGAGTTCTTATTATACCTGTAATCTGACAATAATCTGTATGATTCTCTGATTCAGTGGTTCTCAACTGGGGGTGATTTTGATCCCCAGAGAACATCTGGCAATGTCTTAACATTTTTGGTTGTCACAGTGGGGATGGGGGAGTACTTTACTGACATCAAGTAGGTTGAGGTCAAGGATGCTGCAAAATATTCTGCAGTGAACAGGGTGGACCCCTACAATGAAGAGTTATCCACCCCCAAATGTTAAGAGGGCCAGTGCTGAGAAATCTGCTCTGATATTCAACATTCTATGGGTTCTATGATTGTAGGGACCCTGGAAAGCATGGCAGTACCTAGCATTGTGCTCCAAGTGCCTGACACATAGGGGGAATTCAATAAAATATTTGTTATTGGGATGTTTACACAAACACAATAAATAAGGTCTTAGAAAAAGAAGTGTCAGAGGAGAAAATTTTTAAAAATCAAAAATCAAAAAGAAATGGAGCCAGATGGATTCAAGAGTACAGTATCAATCATCAGAGTTTCACAGCAGTCTTCTACACCAGAGGAAAAGAGAGTAATACATTTAAGATAGTCAAGAAAAGAACATGTGAACGAGGGATGTTATATCCAGCAAAACTGACGTTCAAGTATAAAACTGACTTTCCACATGTAAGATTTCCGAGAAACTGTTTCCACAAATAATACCTCAAAACTCTACTAAGATAAAACTTTAGACGACTAAAATGACTAGAGACAATGAACGTGAAATATATAATTACTTGAAGAACTAAGTAGAGATTAAAAAGCGATCATGGTATATAGTAGCTATATGTTATAAAAATGTAAGTATAGTACAATTGGTAAAAAATAAGGGAGCGGGCACAGAGAAATGTTTAACATAAGTTCCAGAAGGAGAAAATAAAATTGAAGCACACCATCATAAAAATAATAGACACCATCATAAAAATATAATACACAATTTCCCTGAGTGATTTGTATTGAAAGGGACTACTGAATACCAAAGAGAACCAGTGAATCAGGGCTCACATCTAGACAAACCCTTGTAAAAATTCAGAACTTTAAGAGTTAAGAGAAAATTCACTTTTAGTGAAGCACAGGTGTGTGTGGGGTCATCTATAACAAAGTGGAAAGTAGGCTAATATCATATTTCTTGTTAGCAACATTGGGTATTAGCAGACCCTGGAGCAATGCCTTCAGAGATCTTAGGAAGAAAAAAAATATCTGTATTTAGCTAACTACTAATTAAACACGAGTGCAGCGGTAACAGTTTTTTTTTTTTTTGACATATACGTACTCACTACTTGTGTAAAAAAGTTTATCACCCAAATATTCTATATTAAAAAATTACTTATGTAGATTGTTTTGAATAAATGACAAAGGAGCCCAAAGAAGAGAATTACATAGAATAAAAACACAAAACCAACCAAACGAACAAAACCAGTGGTGGCCAAGGAAAGGAAGATGCAATTAAAGACGTTTAAAGATAATTGGTAGAGGACTTAGTTCTGGGACATTCTCCTTCAAAGAGCAATGCTCCAATGGTCTAGCATTACATTGCCTTCTCTATTGGCTCAATCATTCTACATGGTTCTATTGTGACTGGATGATCGTAATGTAAAAATTGCATTTTATCTTGAGTCTTTAAATCATAGTATGGATAATGAGAGTAAGACAATAATAGTTATAGAAAATATTATAAATGTTGTAAACTTTGGAAAAATAAAAACAATGCAACTACCAAAAATTTGGTGGCATATGGAAAGAAGTGATGGAAAGAAGGAAAGATACACTATTTTCACCATCTTTTTTATACTTTCTGATAATAATCATTCAAGAAATAGGCTTTTAAGAATATTTCAAATCATGAAGACAACCACTAGAAGAATTTTAAAATTTCATAACTACTTATGGGTAAGAAAGGAAAAGGACAAAGGGATGAGAAGTAATGTAAGCACACAACAAACCACAGCCTTTAGCAACCTGGATTCTGTTAGGTACCACCTAAGGTTGAAGCATCAAGAACATTACTAACCATCACAATGGCTAATTGGTCAAATCTACTGGGAATAGACTTCGAGAATTAGTGTCTGGGGTTTCCTATAAGACATAAGGAAAGAAATGCCTCAGTTACCAGAAGGGAATTTAGGTTTTGGATGGTTAAAAAAAATGTAAAATGAAATCAACACTATTCTTAATCATGCTCTCTCAAGGCCCTGTTCAAATATCTACTCCTCACTAAC
This sequence comes from Glaucomys volans, assembly GCA_020662805.1. Classification (NCBI taxonomy): domain Eukaryota; kingdom Metazoa; phylum Chordata; class Mammalia; order Rodentia; family Sciuridae; genus Glaucomys; species Glaucomys volans. Next base: position 13,524 of record JAJEJO010057220.1, on the reverse strand, counting down.
CTTCCAGGTATGGTGAAATTTTTCCCTCCTAGGAAGGCATAGGAATTACCCAATTTAGCACCTATTTTATGCCTTTACTAGATACATCATTCGATTATCTCATTTAATTTTCACAATGACTTTACAAGGCAGATATTGCTATTCCCATTTTATAGGTAAGGAAACCAAAACTCTAAGAAATTAAGAAATTTGCTTATAGTTATTGAGCTGGTAGGCATTCTGGTCTATTAAACACCTAGGCTATTAAAAACTGACATGCTTTTCCCACTTCTCCATGTTACGTCTCCGAATTTCTGTTCATTGTGTCGATTACACACATTTTGTACTATGTATATTTTATCTCCTCAACTAAATCATCAGCATCTCAATGAAGGGCTCTCTGTTTTTAAGAGTTTTTGAGTCTCTTACAGCACCTAATGCAGTACCTTTTGTATAGAATGAGCTTAATATCTATTATATAATTCTGGAATCTACATCAATGAAAAGGAAAGCTATATTTTTAAAATAAACTAGTTATAATAAAGAATCAGTGCTATGAACCTCTACATCCTCAAAGCACATCAAAATGTGCTTCACAAATTTATCTCTGTCTTTTCCATCATTTCCCTAATTAGGCCATTTTCTCAGGATTACAAGCAAAAAAGATAAATAAATTTGTTATCTAATGATTTTTTCCTGTTTAAATGTCTAGTCTTCCTTCAGCATTATTTTCTTGTTTAAAAAATGTTTTTACTAGTACATTACAACTGTATGTAGCCGTGCAGTTCATGTTGACATGTTCATACATGAATGGAATATATCCTTCAGCATTATTTTCAATTCATTCGCTCTAGTATCACCCTTTAGGCATATTATGTGTTAAAAAGAACTTCAGAGGCTAGCTTATGATATTTACCACCATGCGTGACAATATTTCAAAGGAAAACTGACTTAATGTGTCTTAAAGAGGAAATTTGGGATATCACGTCTTTGTAAACAATAAGCTTCCTGTACACAATAATTTCATAGCGCCTGGCTCATTGCAACCGTGAACGCTGGTTGAATTGAATGTAAAATAAGGAGTAAATCTTTATGGACACATTTCTTAGTAAAAGTGCATGTGAAATATGTCTATTCCTAAATCATTCACCTGACACGCAGGATGCACACACAGTGCTGCTTTGGTCTTCCTGTCACCCACAGCTCCTCCTGCTCAGAGGAGCGCACGGTAATCTCAGCACCCTGCGAGTGGAGATGGATTTCGGTTTGTTTTGTTTCACTATGGCAGTATCTCGTTTCAATAAATGCTGGCTCTAAGGCTTCTTGGGCTTTTTATTCCGAGCTGAGGATGCACGTTTACAAGCTGCCTGTCTCTCTGCGTTTAGCTGGAAGTGCTCGCCGCCCCTCCCCCAGCCACCTTCCCGCTGCTTCTGCCACTACTTTTATTCAATTCAACACTTGAGGGAACTGCAGATGGAATGCCTCTGAATCTAAATTGCCAGCAATGGAAATAACAACCTATTTTCTGACCTCCCCTTCCTCCACCCACTCTTTTCGAATCTGAGTCTGGGAGCACAAAGCTGCTCTCTCTCTCTGTCTCTTGGGTTTAGTGGCATGGTGGCTTTCAGGGCTAGGAAAAAGAAAGTACAGCTTCCAATAAAAATCTATTAGGGAAAATATTTGCAAAGAGAAATACAGAAGGGCTTATGCACGTGCTTATTAAGTCTATACAAATTTGGGGGAATATAGGGCGTACAATGAGAAATCGGAATTTATACACTGTGTGGCAAAGTTGTCACCTTGGGAGATTATACACTAACTCCGGCAGCACTAATTGCCACTAAAGCATTTTTGATATTTGTCTTGCCGAATTGCTCTCAGCGTCAGTACACAAGACATACGGGAAAACAAGCCTTTTAACACCTCATTTTTAAAAATCCTAGACAGTATTACTCAGTTTAATCACTCACCATGTTAGAAGACTTTTTGATGAATGGATTTCATCAATTAAAAGAATCAAATCTCCCCTCAAAAAAGAAAAAAAGTACCATTGTGAGATTTTAAAATGTGATGTAGGCGCTAATAAATAGTACTATTCCCATTTGGAGTTAAGGAAACAGGCTCATGAGAGAAATTAAGTAAATGGTCCAAGGCCACCCAGCCAACGAGCAGAGGAGACCTGAACTCAAGGCTGGTAAGTCCTCATCTGCTTCAAGGGAAGTTCTAAGCAATGTGACACTGGCCTGTGAACCCAGGACAGCAGCACGGAACACAAGAAAAACAGTGAACACAGAAGAGGACGAAGTGCAAACAGAATTTATCACTGGCCGTTTAAAACTTTGGTGTGTTTTAGAAAAGTAAAACCTAAAACCAGCTGGGGAAGAGGGGCATAGACTGACACTTCCTCAAACCATCTGTGGAGTAGACTTTTGGATATATGTAGAATGTTCTATTTTCATGGTTAATAATGGGAATGCGTCCGTTCAGCTTTTGTAAGTATTGCCAAATGGTTTTTGAAAGGGGTGGATGAGTTTACCTTCCTATTAGCAGCTGCTGACCTTTGCCTCTCCTTTGTGTATGTGGGCTTTGTTTTCTGTTTTAGTGGGTATATAGAGGTATTTTAAAGTCTTTGTCCAAGTTGGTTTTAAAGTTAATATCATTTAGAATTAATTTATGTTCTGAATAAATTTTTGTTTTTCTTAGCATAGATCTTTGTTTTCGAATTTTGGGTTGGAGGGTCTTTTAAGGGGGGAGATTTTAAAAAAATTCTTCCTTTCTTCTTTCTTACCCCACCTTCCCTCCCACCTAATGGTTTGTAGTTGACTTTAGGCAGCCACACCGCAGAGCTCTAAGTTCAAAACCAAGACTTAAATTTGGGTTGAGGATCCCTGTGCCACCTGACATCAGGGACACCACCATATTAGTAACTAAACTAGTTTGTTTTGTGAAACTGAGATTGCTCCGTCCTGAAACCCCAGGAAGGGAGGCTTTTCAGTCACCCTCAGGGGCTGGAGGCAGTCCTTACCTCAGTGGAAAATTGAGTTTGTTCCCATTTGCATCTCCATCCTCACAAGGAAGGTGCTTTTAGACCCCCTTCATTCTTAGGGGATAGTCTCCCAGGCCTTGTCATTTCCATACCCACGGGTCTCCAGATCCATGGCCTCAGCTCTCCTCACCCATGCTGCCTTCAGTTGTGTTTCCATTTTTGGCCTCAGGGAGATCTATCTGGTTTATGAATGCAAACACACCTCTTATTTTAAAAAATACAAGTTGTTGCTTGTGTGTGTGTTTCTATAAGCAGGGGTGAGGGGCATGGAGAGGGTTAGAGTGCTCAGAATATGAACCTGTAGGGCCATCTTGACCAGAATGCCCCTCTTTGAACTTCAGTGATGTCCTTCAGACATCTCAAATCAAACATGCGTATAACTAGGTTCATCACCTTCCTTCACTACAACCTGCTCCTCCAAATCTCCGTTACCTTGATGAATGGTATAACAATTGAGCTGGCCTCCAAAATTAGAAGTGTCAACTCCATCCCCAATTCTTCCCTTCCCCTCTATCATCATTTTAAATCTATTACCAAATTCTGTAGACTCTATTCCAGCAGCAATTCCTGAATCTGGCGTGGTGCTCTCTCCTCTCCAACCCCACTTCAGTGTAAGCACTGGGTCAACAACTCATCCAGCCACCAATGTCTTCCCACTTGACTTCATCTTTCACTGTTTCCAGATTTATTTTCCCAAGCAAACATCACAACACAACCTTAAATCTCTTTAAAGACTTCAACTATTACCTAGAGAATGAAATTCAAAATTATCAGTAGGCATGAAGATAGAAAGGTAGGTGGAGGCCATAATACGTGATGTTGGATGTACTGTGTGGCTGAGATATAGTTTTCGCAATGAATGATAAATGAAATGTATGTTTATCATGTTCTTATTAATATTAGCAATAATCTCTAATATGAACTAACGTGTGAGTGTATATGGGTGGGTGGCCATCACTGGCGGGGTAGTGTACTGGCTTTTCTGCTTATCCCCAGACATTCTTTGTCCTATTCTACCTCTGTGTCTGGGGGGCTGATCTCTGTTGTCCCATCATATGGATTCTTCACCCACTAAACTCATCAGCGGGAACTGGAGGGCAGGGGGAAATTTGGGTGTTTATTCCTCCCACTTTGTCCCTGTTGGGCCACTGTTCTGCTGTTATGGTAGGAGCCAGGTCGTCCCTGCCTAAGGCTCCCATCTAACAGCCCTTCTATGGCTCTGCTCTCAAGGAACTCTCTCCTCTGTCTTCTCTCTGTCCCTTCAGGTTCAGGGTAGGTGATAATGGCTTCCTCTACTACTAGGTTCTGGGTACCACACCAGCCCTTCTTGCTTCCTTTAACCCTTTAACTCTGCTCAGACATCTGCATCTAGTCTGTTCATTACCTTGTTTTTAGCTAAATGCATTTCCTGATATACTCTGATAAAGACGGTGCAAAGCATATTAAAATGAGAAATGAGCAAATGTGAGTTTGATTTCACTCAGGCACAATTTTAAAAACTCTCAAAAACATGACATCTTACATTTTGAAGAGTACAGATTATTTTCTATTTTAATGAAAATTTGGGTCTTACAGTCCCAGAGAAGAGCTATGGATTTATTCCTTTAAAATCAGTTCTGAAAAAAAGAACTGGTGGATTTATTATTGAAATCCTCTGACATCTCTTACATTCTCATTCATTTCTATCTGGTTGCTATAAAATTTGGGGAGCTATTTGAAAACAGTCAATTCTAGAAGCAATATAATTGGCCTAGCTTACTTGATCACATTTGGGTATTTTTAATAGACAGAATGTCGATCTGTGAGTCATAATTAAAGCTCACAGTGCTGAGACCATGACACAGCCTGCTGGAGAGAACCAGCTTGTGCTTCCTTTTTGTCTAGGTGTGAGTCCTTCTGACACATGTTCTTTCTTCTCTGACCTCCTTTCCAAAGTCAGAAGCACATCTGGTTTCTCCCATAGTGGTTAAAAATGACACATTCGGATGTATCTACAGGCTGAAGAATGAGCCAATTTCTAAGAACTGAAAACCAATGCAAAAAAAAAAAAAAGAGAGCAAATTCAAATAGTCTCTGGATACCATCACTGAAAAATAATGATTTGCACTCTGCACAGAGAGTCACAGGAAGCAACGTCCTGTGACTTCCCTGTCCAGTCCCTTCAGCCAATGACCCATATTTCATTCATATCCAGTGCTGGGGGAAGCATGTGGTGAAGAGATGAGGGGGAGTAAGTTTTGGAATTATGTTGTTGGGGAAAACTGCAAGCTCTGACTGTTTCCATTTGAATGGCATTTCATTTTGTCCAGTTCAGCGTTCACTGATTGCTCATGCTTTCTAGAAAAGCTTTGATTAAACCTTCTAATTTCACCTCCGCCTTTTCTCTTTTATAGGGCAAACCTTGGTCCTGGAAGTACAGAATGTGGTCAAGAGGCAACCAGCGAAGTAGAAGTAAAGAGTGGGGGGAGTCAAACTCCAAGGAATTATAATTGATGAACTTACCTAGGACAGTATTATATAATCTAGTTATCTCTTTTGATACCTGTTTTATTAATTTCTTATACTCTATGATTCTGATGTGAGAAAAAAACCCAAACTTTACCTATAAAACCCATTTTCCATTTCATGTATGTTTTTTAATAGAGGTCTTTGTATCCAAAGACATTCTGAGTTTGCTGAAAATGTGGATGCTTTTGCTTTTGGAGTATTTTTTATTTTATTGATGTGGGAGAAAAACAAAGTTAGTTTATTTCCCTGGTTTACAATTTCTGACTTTGCTTTAAATGTAGTTCTTGTTCAGCCAGATCCTCCCCCTTCAATAACTATTCCTCAATCATTGTGGGAAATCAACAATTCTCACAAAAAGTCAACTACATAAAAAGAAGTGTGCACACGCACATATACACACAATTATGTGTACACAGTTGTATGTACACATAATACATAGATACCTATAAACATATGATTCCCCAAAACACACTGCCTTGACCTTCAAACTCAAGAGTCTCTGGGGAGTGGTACGTGCGAGAAAGGGTATTCTTTGAAGTTCCCTTATTCACCTAAAGGCTGGATCCATCGAAGAGGAACCCAGTGGCCTTTCAATCTTCTTACTAAAAGTTCATTTATAAAGGAAGATTAAACTCACACCACAGTGGAAGAGACTAAAAGTCAAACACCACACCTAGAGCCCAGAGGAACTTTGTTCTCCAGACTCATTCTCCGTAAAAATCATTTCCCATTCCTCTAACATTGCTGATAGCCCCCTACCTCCCTCTCTCCAATGAAGACAGTATTTAAGCCCCAACCACATCTTGCCCTTCATGTTTTGTATGACACATGCTGACATGCACACTTTGGTAAATTTCATGTTTTGTATGACACACATATACATGCACACACTGATAAGTTTGTATGCCATTCTACTGTTAACCTGTTGTCAGTTCGTTTCAGCAGATATTATTATTGAACTGAGGGTAATCAGGAACTTCCCTTTGTACACATACTTATATGTGACTCTTTAAAGTATTTTTCTTTATTAAAAATAGAAAAATAATACAACAAATTTCTTTGTACTTACTGTTGAAGTTTGGAAGATAGATTATATCCTTCCCTCTAACTAAATTCTGGCTCAGTGGAAAGAGGGAGAGAAAGAAAGAGAGAGAAAGAAGAAGGAGGAGGAGGAGGAGGAGGGGAAGAGGGAGGGAGAGGAGGAGGAGGAGAAGTAGTAGTCAGGCAGATAGAAATAAAATCTCCTATGTAACCACTTGTCTATACTGGACAACATGGCTGAGGTGGGTACAGCAGCATACAATGTACCTTTGCTTGTTAACATCTGCTGACCTGTACAACTGGACCCTTCCACCAAATTACCCAGAGGTTGAGACAACACCCAATCCCCTTCTTACAAAACACTTTAAGTTCTTCCAGGACCAATCATAATTCCAGACTAAAATGTGATGTAATTTCTAACCCCCTTGTGGTTTCAAGAATAAATATAACTGCTATTTTATAAAGCCTCTGAATACATTTTAAAGACTGCTTGAACCTGTGTTTACCCAAATTTGCAATCCTAATTAGTCCCAAATAAATGTAATTTTCTTTGTTTGTGATGAGGTTAATTTTATGCTCAGTCGACATTACAAATACATTTAAAGCTATATATTTATGTTTGAGTACCATGTAGTTACAGTGCATGAATTTTAATAGTGCTTTAATTTTCTTTCATATTTAAATATTTTAAATTTTCTTGGTGGTTCTGCTTTTAACCATAAAATTATTAAGGAATAAACTTTTTGGTTTCCAAACATACATGCCTTTTATTATTTGTAATTGTTGAGCTCTAATTTAATTTCAATGTAGACTGAGAGAAAATTGCATGGTTTTTTTGAGGTTTACTTTGTCACTTAATATAAGCTCATGTTTTATAATTTTTCTATATGGACCCCATCTCTGTATGGGGACACATATTTTGTCTCTGTCTAGTACTAGTTTGTGACAGAGGTGTGTTAAAATCTCCCATGAGTACTACTTTAGTTTTGTCCCCAAATCTTCCTGATATCTATGGTTTTTCTCTATTTCAAGCTCATGATTGTTATTATTTCTGAGTATTGTATTTTGTATTAGTGTGCTTTGTACTTCTTAAAACCTTTAACCTTAAACACTACAAAAATATCTTTTAGCATTTGCCTGGTAAATCTTTATTCACCCCTCAACCTTTTATTTTCAACATTTCTTGCGTTTTTGCTTTAGATATGTATTTTGTGATCTGAAAATGGCAGAATTTTGTTATTTTTTTTCTTCTTTGAAATATGAACAAATTAATTCCCTCATAGTAAGATATTAAGTGAAAAGCTTTTAGTCTCAACTATAGCCAGGGGCAGGAGGTAAAGAACACCATATGATAAAGGAAGGAGCTAGAATTTCTGTGCCTTGCTTAGAGAGGACAACTCTAGTTCTGCTCATGCACACATAGACACAGCCTCACAGAAAAACTGGTCCTGCAACCCCTACCCCATTATTTACATCCTGATTTACAAAGGAGCTTGAGAAAAGAGAAGTGAAGAAGAAAAAGTGAGAGGTGGACCATGGGGTGGGGGCAGCAGGTAAAGGGAGGGAGGGAAAGAGCGGGAGGGGAGGGAGAGACAAAGAGAGAAGAGAAGGAAAAGGAGGAGAACGGAAGGGAAGGAGAAGGAAGAGAATGCATTAAAAGAGTAATTAGCCTGGCAGAAGTGCTGTACCCTCCCTTACCATCCCACAAGCCAAGTGAAAATAGGAGTGAGGTGCTTGCCAGGGGGTAGATGGAAATCTCACTAGTAAGCATGCAGAATGAAGACTTAATGCTGCCTTGGGATAGAGCCAAAGGAGGAGAGGAAGTATTTAGAAAACCTGACCTAAGACTCCTGCAATTGATAGGGCTGGAGAGCACGTGCCTGAAAGTTGTCCAGACAAGTTTCAACACTGGGGCTAACTAGTGCTCGCCCTGATGGCAATGTGGGGAACAGGGTTTCAGATCTAGGTGCTCTTCCATGGAGGAGGAGCAAGGGAATTCTGCAGAAGCCAACTGGATGCCAGAGGTTAATCAGGCTAAATCCATGAAGGGTGGTTCCTCAGAGAACTTCCTTCCTGACTGAGAGAGGTGACCTCACAAGAAAGTAGCTATCTACCACCAGAGCAAGAGCCACTGGGAAGAGTGATCATCAGAAGTCCCCAGAGAGTACGTCTTGTGCTTGTATGGTACAGAGAGCCCTACCACAAATTGTTCAGGGCCCAGGGTCAGCAGGATGTGGGAATCATAGGGTCATGGTCCAAAGAACCTGCCAAAGTATTCCATGACAGGGAGCCAGGCTTTGTCATCTCTTCCATGACAATAGGCATATGACAGCAATGACAAAATTTCCTGTTACCTTCCTCCCATCGATGCTGGAGGAGTTAAGGCAGCATGAAAATAGGAAACAGGAGCAAGAGCAGGGAGGAGCCACAGAATCACAGACTATGAGGCTATTTGGCTATTTCTCTATTGCAAGTTCCCATGTCTTGGTCAGGACTGAGCTTTAGGAGGGACAGTGAAGGGTAGAAGCCTTCAAGTGGATGAGAGATTGAAATTTGGATTTACAATGGATTAGACTTTTTACTACCTGAAAATGATCTTGCTTATGAATACTTGAAAGTGACAAAAAGCAATGGAGTCTGTCTGGGAGAAGACAGAAGGGTAGAGGATTAGTGGAGGAAAACAGGGCTATTTCTTAATTACATTCCACTGAACTCAACATTCAATAAATCCATTATATATTTACTGTGATTACTCATATATCTGGACTCATTCTAAATTATAACTTTGTATTTTCTATTTACTTTCTTTTTGTGCAACTGGGGATTGAACCCAGGGCCTAGCACCACTGAACCACATCCCCAGGCCTACTTTGTTTTTCACTCCTTTTTATCTGCATACTATACTGAAAAAATATTTGATATTCCCATTTTTCATCTTAGGATTGAAAATCATAAATTACTTGTTAATTTTTAAATAAAACTTTCTAAAGTCTGAATTTTCAGTTATCAGATATTATTTCTCTTCCTTTTATATACCCCATGGATTTTTGTGTGCTTTCTTTACCCATGAAATAACAGAACCTATTGTTTTATTATATATTTTTTCTTATTTCTGGATTAATCTTTTTTACAACAAAAAAGTTACCAAGCCTCTCTGCAACTGGCAATTAACAATGTATTTATCAGCTTTTATGCTTGTGGTTCTTTTTAATACCCCAATTCTCCCTCTGGGTTAACCTTGTTTCTTATTTCCTTTGATCCTTTTCTGGGTGTAGAGTTTTGCTCTCCTTCTTAAATGATAGTACAGCTGAGTATAAAATCCTAAATTGACAACTACTTCTCCTAAACCCCACAATATTCTGATATTTACTATATCTGTTGAGAAGTTTGATGGAAGTATAAATAGTCTTCCCTTTCCAGGAAATCTGTATTTTTCTCTGTGATGGCTTTAAAGATTCTTCTTTATCCTTTATGTTCTGAAGATTTATAATGTGACTTGTTATGACTGCACATTTATTTGTCTTGCTCACTGTTCAAAATGCAATTTAAAAGAGAAAATTGCTGGCTTTTGAATTCTGAAAAATTTCAGCTAACCACCTTTTAAAATGTAGTTTTTCCCTCCTTCTATCTATTTGCTTCCTGTATATCTACTTTTCTACATGGCTTGGAGCCTCGTAATACATCCTAAATGCTTTTACTTTTGTGTTCTTTATTTTCCTGGGAATTTCTCACTATTGCTCCTCATGTCATGAATTACTTCTTTGCCTGGTGTAACCTAGATTGTATCCCATCAACTGAATTTTTAAGTTTTCTACCTATAGATATTAAGATGGCATTCTGACTCTAATACAGAATATATTTTTAAAATATCATCATTCTAGGGTTATTATTCTGAGTTTAAGAAATGTTCACTCCAGTCTGTATGAAAAGGGACCCTTCCTCCTCACATATTAATTATGCTATAGAACAATTGGAGAGAAATGGCATATTTTACCTAATAAATTCCTTTATTGTTTATTCTTTTGATACATTATGAGAATGATATATTTACCATGTTAATAACTTTGGTGATACTTTTCCTTTAACGGTCTGAGTTCATGGTTCTCTAAGGAGATGAAGTCTTTTGTGATTGTTTAAAAAGAACGCAACAAAGCAATTGTACTTTCCAAGTAATATATGCAAGGATGTTTGGAGTCAGTTTTCATAATTCAATACATTAAAGATGGCTGGATAATGAGTACATTTTAAATATTTCAAATGCAAATAGAAGAGAGCTAAATAGGCACTCTCCCAAATTTCTCCCAAATGCATATCCTCAGGACCCATCCAAAATATGTAATGCTTTTGTCTAAGGGGAAGGTGAACAAGAAATGCTGAAAGATTAGAAACAGAAATCTTCAGTGAAAAATATCTGACATTGTAATATAGCAGCTAGCACAAAAGTTACAATGGTAAATTTCAAATAAGTTTGTTACTTTTTATTCCATAATGGGTGACTAAATGAGGGTGGCTTGAAGTGGATAGCTTGTGATGAGCCCAATTTAATGTATTAAGTTTTTCATCTAAACTGATTAGTTATGGAAATATTTTCTCTTCCCTTGAGGATACACACATTTATTAAAACAAACAAAAGGCTAATACCTAATTAATGTTCTAATTAATGTAGTATCTATACCTCTTCAAATATAACATACAGTTATAAAACAAGTAATAAAACCCCCAAATTTCTTCTGGATTCTTGGAGAGTGTCAGAAACTCCCTTGATATTTAGCATTTGACATGACTGGTCAGTCATTTCTTTTAATAAAGCTCTCTCTTTTTTTTTTTTTTTTAAAATATACTTTTTGGTTGTAGGTGGACATAATACCTTTATTTTATTTTTAGGTGGTACTGAGGATCCAACCCAGGGCTTCACACATGATAGGCGAGCGCTTTACCACTGAGCCACACCCCCAGACCCATCTCTGTTTTGACCCTGTTTCTAACCCTTTCTTCCTCTTGCCCCCTATTGTTTTCTTTAACCCTCAGTTTTATTCACTTTCCTCTTTCATACTCTCATTCAAAATATTAACCTGTTCTCAGGATTTCAAATATCATTTCTTTCTGATACTCAAAGTCTACTTCTTCAACCTGATGGTCTTCTAAAATGTCCATTGCATAGTCTCAACTTCCTGAGCATCAGTGAGCACTAGTATGTTTAAAGTGTACTCCAAAGGAATGTTTATGGAAGACGTAACTGTGTCTGAAACACTCTTCCGGCTGGTGGGCATATCTAAACCATGAGGCATGGGAGCTTAGAATAATGGGAGAGAGAGATTCATAAAGAGTTAGTAACAGACGAAGTGTGATGAGAGCTGAGAACAGAGAAAGTGCACAGTGCACTCCGAGGGCCCAGCCAATGGCTAATCTGCTAAGGCCACCCCTTCCCACGTCATCATTCTGCAGTCATCTATGACACACTCTTTCTATGTCCTGTATCAGCAAATTCATTATCAGGTTCCATTTTTGATTCTTCCTTCCAAAAATCTCATGGAAACCTTGCCCTCTGCTCTCCTGCACCCCAGCTATCTCCATTGCCACGGTTCTGGTCCAGTCTGGAAATAGTCTATAGATTGTTTCGCTCTTTTGTTAACTGGACTCCCTGTTTGAATCTCTGATTCGATCTTTCCAGTATTGTAACACACTTTCTTCATTCCATTGGCTTATCAAATCTGGGTCTATCCCTAATAACTATAAACCTTGCCCAAGCAATTTAACTTCTCTGGGTCTTTTTCTTCAACTGAACAATATATTATATCTCAAAGTCATGTTGAAAAATATATGTAAGTATAAAAATAGTGCTTAGCACATAATAAGTAAATACAGCTCGCTAAATGTAACTGCTATAAATAACAATTAATATCACCTATTCTAACTCCCACGATGCATTATTGCTTCTTATTAAGTTTATAACAGTTTTACTTTATAGCTTACTGTGTACTTTTTTTCCCCTTATTAAACCATATGCTTCTTGAAGGCAGGGATTAAATCTTAAAATTTGTCTTCAGGCATGACTTGTGAGCCAATTTTTCCTTGGCTTATGATTTATTACCCAATAGGATTTGATAGACGCCTGTTTGATTCACAGTTGATGGGGACAAAAAACTCCAGAGCTCAATTAAATTGATACTTGAAAGATACCTGATATCACTAAAATCTATAGAATTATGTATTAAATGGTCCCTAAAGAATCAGCTATTTCAAAAATAAAAATTATTACAAAGAGCTTAATACATCATGTTATATCATATATCACACACTATAAAAATGTCAGAAGTAGCTTTATTTCACATTACTATATTGCTTGATGGTGATCTAGTTAGACAAGTAAGGCTTGCTGAATTTGAACGTGGATAATAAAGCTCACATTCTAAGAAAATGTTTAAAATATAAAATAGAACCAGGGAGGGTGGTGGAGAATTCCTTGGGAGATTGCAGTTAGGGGATGTTTGAGTCTCAACAGTTTGCAATTCCTTTCACAGCACATAAATGATTTAACAGTAACACAGAGTAGCCAGAGTAAATTATTTCCATTTCAATCACTGCACAACCTATAATAAGTAACCAGATAAGATGCTGAATGATTATATTGTTATGATGTATGCTGATCTGATCTGAGTACTTTTTTCTTTTTTGTTTTGTTTTGATTTCCGATGCCTTGGATCCTTGCCAAATCATTAAAACAAGTCAGACCCAGCAAAAGCTGGTTTGAACAATCTCAATGTAACTTGCAAAGGCCAGTTCATCAAAAACCCTCAGGATCACACAAACAAGGAAAAAAGTACCAAGGGGCCTCCCCTATTTGTCTTCCTGGCTATCTGTGTTTCATGGTAAGGAAAGAAAATAACACGAACAGGATTTAAATGCTCTGTTTTGACAGCTTATTAAGATTGCACTCATGACCCGCCTAT
>JAJEJO010057219.1:8450-34326 GCA_020662805.1 Glaucomys volans | reverse complement strand
CTGTTTATTTCCAGTTAATGCTCAGGCATTTAACTCCTTTTCTACATGTTGCTAAAAGCCCCACAGCACCTGGTGCCCAGTGTTAACTCATAATAGCACTTAATAAACAATTATGGAATTGCCTCATTTTCTCTGCACTTTTACTGGCTTACAAGCTTAGTGAGGGCAGGGACATACTATTTTTGAACGCATTATGAACTAAAATCACAGTTGGAGTCTATGTGTAGGAGTGTGATCTACCTGTGGTACTTATTCATTCATTGAACAAATATTCACTGGATACCTGCTTTGTTCCAGGTCCTCTGCTAAATGCTGATAAACCAGTAGAGAACCAAGCAAATGTGTTCTTCACCTTCATCGATCTTATTTAAAAATAAATAAGGGAATAAATCAACGTGTTTCAAAAACTTATGAGCAAACACTACAAAATATAAATTGCATCATAAAAATTACAAAGGAATAATATGTATTATATTTTTTTAAAAGCTCAGCAGACTTTCTTTTTTTTCTTTTTTTAGTTTTTGGAACCAGGGATTGAACTCAGGGACACTCAGCCACTGAGCCACATCCCCAGCCCTATTTTGTATTTTATTTAGAGACAGGGTCTCACTGAGTTGCTTAGGGCCTCGCTAAGTTGCTGAGGCTGGCTTTGAAGTCGAGATCCTCCTGACTCAGCCTCCCGAGTCGCTTGGGTTACAGGCGTGCGTCACTGCGCCTGGCAGCAGACTTTCTTTAAATGGTCAGTGCATTTGTATTTGTTTATATAGATTATAAATTATACAACAGGATAATTAAACTGAAACTAACATGTTAGGGAGGCTGTCAATAGAAGATTTATTGAATAAATGCTGTGAAGTTATAATTCAAACTAATTTGAAGATAAATTTTGAGAATTAAATTTATAAAATTCAAGTTAACTGAGAATTTTAAGAATCAAGTTCATTGTGTAGTGAGGTACACACTTTCTGTTCAAAATTTGGCCATTCTTACATTTATTTTGCCCACATCGCCTTTAAGATTTTTATATGGATTGAAAAATTTTCAAGTAAAGTATCTTTTCTGATTTATCCAAGAAGTGCTTTATAAAAATAATTGCTGAAATATGAAGTGAAAATAAGGAAGGTTGAAGAGATTGATTTATGTGAACGACTTCTTAGTACACATGTACCAGTTTCCAAGATATTCTCACACAAAAATCAGTCTGGGTAAGGTTTGGAAACAGCAATCAGGGAAGAAAACAGGGCTTACTGCTTATTAAGCATGTGTTCTATTCTCCATACTGTGTTGATATTTTATATGCAAGAAGTCAATAGGTCTCAAATTCCTGGGGGTGGGAAACTTGGAAGTAGGCATTATTGTCCCTGTTTTATAGACAAGGAAATAGTGTCAAGAAGTTATGTGTCTTGCCCTATGTTACTTTCAAAACTGTTCTTACTCCAAGTCTCTATTTGAATCAGATATCCTAACATGCTTCATTTTCCTGAAGACACTGTCCTGTCCTGACTCTTCCCAAGGAGAAAATTTTGATCAGAAAACAGGATGACCGTTAGACCCCATTTGGTTCTTCCACACTCTGTTCAAAGTAACCACGCCCACCAGAATTTGGGACCCAAAGATTATAAATAATTAGGAGGAAAATCCAGGACTTTTGACCACCAGCCAACTAGATGATGCCTAGTTTCTTCTGCCACTTTGGCATTCATCAATCTCTGGTCTTGTTTCTTTTTTCTTCCCTCCTAAGCTAGCTCTTATCCAACCCTCATTACCTCAAACACAATATTGTAAAGTTTCCTAAGAAGTTTCATAACTTCTCCAAAGTTCTAAACTACTTCCATACCACTTCATGTACTAGTGACAATCTTCCCCAAATACAGTTCTAATCTGTTATTCCTATTTAAATCTTCTGTGGATGTACACATGACTCCAAATTAAATATAAGGATTCATGACCTTCACCCAATGCCTAACCCCTTGTTACTCTTTAGAATCTCTTCTCCAAATGGTCATGTTTCCTGTTTCCCAAATATTTCCATTTGTCTTCTGCCAATAATTTTGTTCTTCCTCCATTATTTCTGCTTTTAGAAGTTCTCCAACATCTGATTTGAATTTCACTATCCCTGCTTTCCCAGGTAGAAATCTTGCATTACTTTTCTGGGAACTTCCTTAGTTTGTGCTCCTGAGAGGGCACTAATATGCCAATGGTCAGAATTTAATGTTTTACTTCCCCAGTGACTGGTAAGTTTTACACAGGTAGGGATTCTAAAATGGTCAATTAATATCTTGTAAAGTGCTCAGTAAAGTACCTTGAACAAAAATTCAATAAATATGAACTGAATTGACAAAGAAATCTGGGTTTGGGCTAGAAATCAGCCATAGCTTTAGGCAAAACCAAAACCAAACAAAGAGTATGATTTGGAAAGGCTATCCAGAGGTCTCCAAAGGACTTTTGAATCCTTTGAACTGACTATTCATGTGCACATTTGAGTTTAACTTACTTTTTCGTAAGTTTCCTGTAAAGCACATTAAGATAATAAGGAGAAAGAGAATATAGAAGATAGAGTAGATTCAAGAATGGTCTACTCTCTCTTTTGGTTAGTTTGGCTAAGGGTTTATCAATCTTGTTTATCTTTTTGAAGAAGCAACTCTGTATGAATCCTTTGCATTTTTTTATTCTCGATTTCATTAATTTTGACTCTAATCTTAATTATTTTCTTTTTTTTCCTTCTTTCTTTTTTTTTTTTTTTTTTTACTGGTTTTGGAATTAGATTGTTCTTGCTTTTCTAGGGCCTTGAGATGTAACTTGAGGCTGTTTATTTGGGATTTTTAAAAAATGTAGGCACTTCATGCTATGATCTTTCCTCTTAGAACTGCCTTTATTGTGTCCCAGAGATTTTAATTTTGATATGTTGTATCCCTGTTCTTATTTGTTCCTAAAAAAATTTCCATTTCTCACCTGTTTTCTTCTCTGATCCATTCCTCATTCCCTTAGCCAAACTAACCAAGAGAAAGAGAGAGAAGAATCACATCGACAAAATTAGAGATGAAAAAGGAGATATCACTGCAGATACTGCTGCAATTCAAAGGATCATTTTGAAAACTTATATTCTAATAAAGTGCACAATTTGGAATATATTTTAAAATTTTTAGACACATATGACTTAACCCAAATTGAACCAAGAGGATATAGAAAATTTAAGCAGACAAATATCAAGCAACAAGATTGAAACGGTAATAAAAAGGTTCTCAACAAAGAAAATCTGGGACCGGACGGATATTCAGCTGAGTTCTGCCACACCTATAAGAAGAACTGATGCCAATCCTTCTAAAATTATTTTGTGCACTAGAAAGGTGGGAGGAACACTCCCAAATTCATCAAGACATATATAACAAAAAACTACAGACCAATATCTATATTGGTCTTATTAAATACTATTAATAAAATTCTTAATTCTTAATAAAATATTAGCAATCTGCATTTAAAGACACATGAAAAAGATTGTATACCATGATCCAGTTGGTTTCATTCCAGGGATGCAAGGTTGGTTAGACATATACAAATCAATAAGTGTAATTCATCACATAAATAGAATCAAGGACAAAAATCATATAATTGTCTCAATAGATGCAAGAAAAGTCTTTGATAAATAACCTGATCAATAAGGGGCAAAGGAACTAAACAGACATTTCTCAAAAGAAGAAATGCAAATATATGCCAACAAATACATGGCAGAATGTTCAACATTTGTATCAATCTGGGAAAAGCAAATCAAAATTATACTGAGATTTCATTTCGCTCCAGTTAGAATGACAATCATCCAAAATACAAATAATAATAAATGCTGGTAAGGATGTAGGTAAAGTGTACACTTACACACTGTTGGTGGGATTGCAAATTTAGTACGAACGCTTTGGAAAGCACTATGGAGATTCCTCAAAAGACTAGGAATGGACCTATCATATGGTAAGAAGTCAGTGAAGACTGAAAAGGAAGAGAGGTCATCCCAAAGATTCCTAAACAGGAGAGTTGTCTGAGGGTGGCCCACTGTGTAGGAGCTGCTGGGAGATGCCAAAGAAGGATCCCAATCCCACAGTGGTTCAGAACAAATGCCCAGAACTCTCTAAAACAGAATCATGTCATCAGTTTTTCCAGTCTTCAGCTTTAACTTGCAAACTGGCCAGCTAGGCACCTTGGGAGTGGGCCTAACGCCCCACCTGTGCTATACAGTCTCTGCCCCCCTCCCCTTACCGACTCCATGCAGGCAGTTCCCCACAGTAGCTGCAGACTTACTTTGGACATCCAGAAGGACAATGGGGAAAAAATCCTTGGGCTAAAATATCAGAAATGGTTATGCTCATTGAATGAGTTTGTTTTTAGCCAATGACTAGGGAAGAAAAAATTGAATGGGGGCTGGAGTTGTGGCTCAGTGGTAGAGCGCTTGCCTAGCATGTGTGAGGCACTGGGTTCAATTCTCAGCACCACATATAAATAAATGAATAAAATAAAGGTCTATCAACATTTTAAAAATATTAAAAAATAGAATAGAATCAGATAGATCAATGGATTAGTATAAAGAGCCCAGAAACAGATAAAAGCATGTATGAGAAGTTGGTAGTTGAAAGAAGTTACTTCACAAATCTTTGAGTGAAAGAATAGATTATTCAACAAATGGTTTTGGACAACTACCTTCACATATGAAAAAAAAGAATGTATTCCTTATCTCAGTGTCCACACACAATATTTTCCAGTTGGATTAAAGACATAAAGGGAAAAACAAACTCAAACTATGAGAGTTGCTTCAAGATAAAGAAGTCTTTCTTAAATAGGATAAAACCTTAACATTTGAAAATTAAATACAGCAATATAAATGTAGGCAAAGAGAAAGGAGCAACAACTCAGAAAAAAATCTGCTTGGCCCAAAGGCATAGTAAAAAAAAAAAATGTTTTCCATAGGGAAACAATAATGAGATACTTTTTTTTTCCAACCAGACCATCAGAATTTTACATGTCAGACAATATCAAATGTTGGTAAGAAAGTGGGGACTTCATGCACCTCTGGAGGTAGTGCAAACTGGTTCAACTTTGGAATGCATGTGGCAATACCTAGTAAAGTTTGTGAACACTCATCCCTATAACAGGCCATTGCATTTCAGCATGTATGTCCTATTCTGAACTCTCACACATGTTCAGAAAGAGATGTACATATGTGTGTTAACTGCAGCATTAATTAAAACATTAGATCTTCAAAAATAATCAAAAATTCTTTCAGACTAATTTGCCTTTATGGATACTTTGACCCCTAATAATCTTTGCGTCCTTAATAATCCATATGGGGAAAAAAAATCACATGATGGAATTTTACACTGCAATGAAAAAGAATGAACTGTCAGATGGGCAGATTGAAAGAAATGTGATACTGAGCAGTAGGAGCAAAAAGCAAAATAATAGAAGATAGGATACATGTATTATTGAAAAGCATACCACATAGTCTAAGTATTGTTTGTGGATATATATATATAAACACATACACATAAATATATACATAAAATATATGTTGAGTAAAAAATGAATTTGAAGCATGGATTTAAAACGAATTCTAGTAGTTGCTTCTGGAGATTAAGAAGAAGAGAACTGGACAAGAGGGATGTGGTTATAGAGGTTTTGGCTTTATCGGTAATATTTTGTTTTAAATGTAGAATATAAATGATCATTAAGTTATTCTTTGTAATTATTATATTCATTACAATAACAATATTCTTTGTAATATTATTATATGAATTATATTAAATGTTATATTATTCTTTATAATTATATTGTTCTATGTATTATTCTTTGTAATTTTCCATATTTTAATATTTCTTCCCCTAAAACTTTTGAGATGTTCCCTTCTGACTCTCCAATGTGTTGATGTAGACCTGAACAGAAATGAGAAATACGCAGTGAAAAGTGTATCTAAGATGCTCTGCTACTTCAACTATTTTATGGCAAAAATTTTACAGTTTATTTCTGAGAACCGTTTGACTCTTGCCATTTTTCTGTGTGAATAGGATAATACAATTAGAGAGACTCTGTTCTAAAGGCAGATCTTGAGAGATCATTATAGAAAAACTCTTTCATTTTACAGAAGAGAAAAACGGAAGCCCAGAGACCCGCTGAAGGTCATGCAGCTCGTTAGTAATCCAGTCAGGATGAGAACCCCAAGACCACACCAGAATGCTGTATAAACTACCTTTTCCTGGCTGTCATCTTTATTCATCCTTTCTCCTCCTTCCCCCACACTCTGACAGAAATCTGCTCCTCTCTTATTATTCTTGTTACACTCGGCTTGGTCTTATTTATGGGATGTCTATTTCCCTCCCAGAACATGAACTTTTACTCCTGGAACTCTGAGGCCATATCTGATTTATCTTTGTAGTTTTGCACATAGTAGGTGATCGATAAAAATTTGTTAAATATTCTACCTCTGTTATTATCTTTCTGGCATTGCCACTTTGCTATGAAGGACAATATATTCAAAGGAATTTAGCAGTTAGATTTGTTACAACTCTAATAATAGAGCAAGAAAACTATTTAATATCTAATCTTCACTTTAGAGATTACCCGATTCAGGGAGCTGAGCCGTAACATCTCTGTCCTGCTTTTTGATATATACATCATAGGGAAGACGTGCGTTTAACAGCTGAGCTTGCCTTATCACCAGGACGGTGTGTGACTCAGTGGAGCCAGGCAAGCTGTTCTTGGAGGGCTGAGCATGAAAGCCCCTCCTCCTCCCCAGCATCATCTTAATCTTGTACTTCTCAGCATTCAGCCCCTGCGGTTGATAAATGTTTAAAAGATTTTCACTCACACTGTTTTGCCAATGTGATAGATTTTATTCACCAGCTGAGATTTTCATGTTCTCTAGCTTCCTATGGCTTTTCATTGGGTTTGGGTTTCTCTCTCCTTCCCTCATATTAGTAATGATTCTAAAATAATGGAAAAGGGCTCAATTCAAGTTTCATAGCAATTTAAATATCACTTTTACAGTCCCCCCCTTCATTTCTACAGCATCTTCTCTGCTAATATTAACACCACAGCTTGAGGCAGGCGCAGACCAATTTGCTTTATGGATTCTTTGACCTCTAAGAATCCTTGCTCTGTTTCTGAGCCCTGCGACAGGAACCTGATGTTAGCCCCACCAGCCTCCATCTCCTTGTCCCCTACAAAGGCAAGTGAGAAGAACTAAAGCAACCTTTCTTTTTCCTCATAGCAAACAGACTACCTAAATTATATTTGTATACAAATCTCTGCTTGCTTTTAGTAATTCAAATAGGAAATCTGCATATTTAAAGGACACGTGAAGTAGCTTTTTTTTTTTTTTTTTGGATGACAACATCAGGCTCATGGAATGAACTTGGTGAAATATCAAAATCATTGTTGTTGATATAAATGAAAAATCTTGGATTCCTAGTGAGGCTTTTATGGAATTGAAGTTATGATTTTAATATTGTGTAAATATTAATTTTGTTGAAGGGAGAGCCAACAAAAGTGCTTATTTCCTACTGAATTCAGAAAGGTATTTTGAATAACATTTTATATAAATACCTTCCTCTGTGTTCTGAGCACCAAATAAATGACTAATTAAATCTGCTATATGAAAACATCATAGCAGATGGTCCTTCCCATTAACGAGTATGTAATGAAATAATAAACATGCTAAAAAGAAAGACATGAGAGATTGCAGATCAGTTGTGCAGTGAGTCATTTATCTCAGGACCCAGAGGTCAACCAATGGAAGGCTGCTGTGAGAGTGAGCATCGAATCCCCTCCTTTTCCCTTTCTGCTGGGCACCTAGTAATGCTATAAAGGATACATTTAAATTATTGAGCCTTTAGCGTAAAGTATCCCAGAAAAATACTCCACAATTCACAAAGTGTTAAAAATGGTAATCTCATTTACAAATATATATACAAAAGTTATAATGTGATAACAAATAGAAGTCAGTAACATATCACAATGTTAATATAATATGACTCAGAAGGGTTTATTCCAAGACAAAGAGAGTATTTAATGTCTGGAAATCTATCAACATAATTCAGTACACCATGAAATCCAAAGGGAAACCAAAATGATAATCTCAGTAGATGCTGAAAAAGCATTTAACACAATTCAGAAATCATTCCCAATAAATAATAAGTATAGAAGGAATCTCCTTAGCTACAATGAAGGCAAGTTTCCAGAAACCAACAGAAAATGTCATTCTAAATAAGAAAACTCATACCATTTCAATTCAAATCAGGAACTATTTAGGAAGGGTCACTGACAGTAATTATTATTTTAACATTGCCATGGAGAGTCTACTGACTGCAGGGAGGCAAGAAAACTCAGGAAGATGCATAGGCCTTGGAAAAGAAGCCACCAAGAGAGCTGTGCTGGATTGTTATAAGGTTACAGAGGTTATAATGGGAACTACATTTTTCAGAAGTCCTCACATTTGATTTTGTGCAAGAGTTGACCAAAACCAGAAGTCACAAGAGACTTGGGAGGCAGAAAAAGTCACTATCTCTGAAGATCCTCTGGATCAGAGATGATTGATGGATAGTTTTAGAAGGGCCAGGGAATTGTAGTTTGTCACCATTACTTCCTACTCCTGTCTAACTCTACTTCCCACTAGACCTGATCAAAAGCAGCTCAGGTCCCCCAGCAGACACCTGAGTGGCGACTCCTCAAGTGGGAGCTGTGCAGAATTCAGTTCTTTGTGTCTTCTCTCTGGCACCTGTATGTCTCTAGCTTTCCAGATTTCCACGCATAGACCTTTAAGAGGGTTGGCTCACTAGTGACTTTTCTCTGATCCTCCAGTTCCCATTTGGATCTTTTCTTCCAAATATTTGTGGAAGGATCCTTTTGGATCTTTTCTTCCAAACATTTCCAAACATTCATGTAAGGTCTTTTCCTGTAATTAAAACTACTTCATGGTACTGGTTGTTCTGCTTCTCTGAATAAACTCTGATGAATAGAATTAGTAAAATAATTTCTTAAGGGGACTGATATATGATAAATGTTAAAATAAAGGTTTCCTGTATTTTGGCAATATGGACCTAGAAATAAAAATGGAAAAATAGTAATATTTTGTTCACGATAGTAACAAAAACTATAAAAAATTAGGAATAAAAGTTCAAAGAAAGGCACAGGATTATGTAAAAAAACACAAAATTCAACTGAAGCACATAAAACAAGATGTAAGCAATTGGAAACTCTTTTCATGTTCTTGAACATGGAGATGAAAGAGGATACAATGGTAATTCTTTCACATTAATATAAAAGAAAGTACATTTACAATTAGTATCTTAACAGAATTTTAAAAAATAGGTTGTCTTAAAATTTGCATGTATGAATAAATGTCTTATAATACTCTAGACACATATAAAAAAGAACAGTGTATGTGTGTGGGTCCTTAATATGTAAGTACACAATATATACCTTTTGTAATCAAATCACTATGCATCATCATGAGCACAGATAAATCAATTGACAATATAGGAAATTCAGAAATAGATTATATGAGAATTTAACATGTGAAAAAATTGGGAATTCACCTTGGTAGGGAAAGTATAGTTTACTTAAGCAATAATAACACTTGTAGTTCATAAATGAGCATGAAGAAAAATTCAGAAGCATACATAAATTTGTTAATGCTAATTGTCTAGAGGATGGGTGTGGGATGTAAGGTAGGAGTTGGGAGAAAAAGGCAAAATGAGAAATCATTGTGTAAACTTAGAATGCATGATATATACCATTTATAGAAACATATTTTAGTGTGATTGTGTGTAAACATACATGGAGAAATGGATGGGGAAAGGGTGGGATCTAGGGACTTGTCAGGATCTCCATGATCTATTAGTGAAGAAAGAAAGTTGTATAATATGATTCTGTCTAGATTAAAAAAAATCAATGCACTGTATCAGTCAGGGTTTGATGAGAGCAAAACTTCCAGGAGCCATAGAGAATAGGAATATATTATAAGAGTTTAGCATAATGTAATAATGTAATTGTGGGAGCTGGTAAAACAGTTTATGTATGGCTGATGCTTCTGTATCCAACGTGGGGCTTAAAATCTCCAGGGAAGGCAGTTGGAAAGGAAAGACAGTTATGAAGTGGCATGCCTCAAAAGCAAAATAGAACCTAGGAGGACAAACTAGAATCCAGACGGTTCTTTTACTTCTTCCAAACCTCCCACTTTGTGATGTGGGTGACCTGCAGGGGAAGCCTTGGTCATGAAGCAGAACATATGTAAAAGTAGGAGAAGCTGAAGGAAGAAATCTCATGGGAGCTGGAGAACTTTTGGGCCTCGGTGTTATTTGATACCAACAAGGTGAGCAAGTACATCTACAAAAATGTGCATAAGCTGCTATAACACCTGACTCTACACTAACTTTTCAATCAGAGTATACCTGTGTTTTATTTTTCCTTTCAAATCCAAGGCAAATTTCTCCTATGGCCAAGTCTAGACCAGAACCATAGAAGGAAGGGTATTCTGGAGAATGTAGCCTCCATAGACACAGGCACACAAATAATCAAGACCTCTGTGTAAATGTATGTATATCTTTCTTTTGGAATAAATACAGAGAAAGGCATGTTAAGAGATGTGAACAGGGTTATGAAAGGGAAGATGGATGATCAGTCTTACCTAGATACAATGTTTTATCTTATTATTTTCCCTTATCACAAGCAGGTATTATTTTTAGTAATTTTAAACTATCGAATGAATTAGAAATATTAAAAACCAAAATGAATTTACACAAATCTTCAATTCTTTCTGATTTGGGTCATTATTAAACTTGTTTCTGTGTTCATATCCCATTTCTGACATTTATTAGCTGTGTGACATTTGAGCAAGTTATTTAATCTCTCTACATCTTATTTTCCTCATTTGTAAAATGGACAGAGGAATGATAATGATAGTACCTGGCTTGTAGAGTTGTTGTGAAGATCAAATGAGACCCGCAAAATGCCTAGAATAGTGCTCAGCAAATAGCAAGTACTCAATAACATTAGTCATCATCATCGTTATTTTGGTATTGCTGTTATTGTTAACAAATCCAGATGGAAATCACTCTCCTCATTCTCATAACCTATCAGCTCGATTCGGTCCTGTCACATCAAGAAGAAAGAAGGAAGGGAAGGGAATCTGATTTAAACAGAGCGGCCCCAAAAGGTTGTTGCAAGCCCATGGGTCAGTGAGTTGTAACCCTGGGTAGTCATTAAAAGGATGTCGATGGCGAATAGATGCAAGGTCAAACAGTGCTTATCCAGAAAAAGTCTGGGATTGAGACAGGCGGTGCTGGCTCAATGTGTGTGTGTGTTCCCAACTGTTAGCACAAACATGTTTGTGTGTAAATTGGAAAGAAAGAACAGTACAATAACTAAGAATAAATGCGCATAGGAAAGGTTTATAAATGCCTGGAAAGGTGAGGTTAGTATGCCACATATTATCTTTTATTTTCTGATCCACACATAAGAGCTAAAAGATGGGACCGCCAGCATATTCATTTATGCACCCTGAATCCTGCAATTTATTTCACTGCATTTGATGTTAGCGGGGAAGCATGTATTTATTTAAAATTGCTCGGAATATAACACAAAGAGCTATTCTATAGGTAGGAAATGTGTCTACACTGCAAAATATCCCCCTCCTGCACTTCTGACAGATTGTGACCACACGAGAGGCAACACGAGGCTTCTTTTGTTTTTAGATGCTGCAGGAGGAAATGAAACAATGGGACCTGAACATGGCTCTCAACCTTTTTTTCTACCCGGCACACGTGGCTTGACTAATGTTCCCGAGCACAATGCTCCTCGAAATGCAATTCCCAGCTCACTGGCCATTACTCCATCTCATTCACTGCCACCCAAGAGAGCATTTCAGGATATAAATGAGTGAGACTGACATTGCAGAGGATAACCTTGGAGACATTCTATTTTTTAATTAAAAATGTAATGCATGAATATATTCTTATTGTAAGAGACAAAATGGAAATACATTGAAAATACTCCTATACCAGCTCGCTCTCACTCCAACTCCTGCTTCCCACAGAAAGAAGTTAAAAAATATTAACAATTTGGTGTACATCTTTGATACCTTAAATTTTTTACATATATTTGTGTATATGTGTGTGTGTGCATAATTATAGACATGTATTATTTATTCCATAAATAAGATTATATTTTAGATATTTATTGGTGCTTTACTTTTTTCATTCAAGGTTATAACACCAGAATATCTTTCCAAGAATACATATAGCCCATTTTGTTTTTTTATAACATTAGCATAGTCTTATGTTGCATAAATAAACCATATTTTATTTAACCTCTCATTTGGTAAATTTTTTATTTTTAAAAACAATGTTGCAAAGAACATATTTAGTTATCTGGGTACTTATCTCCTTGTGGACAAATATATTTATTAAGAATAGATACCTAGAACTGAAATTGCTGGGTCAGAGAGTGCCCACATTTTATCTATTTTAACATTTAACTAGAAGCAGAATGTCCTGAAATTTATACCTATTTACATTCTTATCAGTGGCATTTTTTTTCTATTCATACAGAAAAGGTTAATTCAGTGGCTACTTACCTACCTATCTACCTAACATGGTGGGGAACTAGAAAGCAGGTTAAGGGGTATTAGCAGTGACAGGTGGGTTGCATCAATCGCTGAGAAAAGATTGAAAGGAGTATTAGAACAAGCCACCCAGCTATTTGAGGGGAGAGGATCCAAGGCAGAGGGATCAGCAAAATATCCTGGGTGGCCAGAGCCAGCACCAACCAGGAAAAGCAAGATGGCCAGTGTGGCAGGGCTGAAGCAAAGAGAGCCCGCTAACGGGTGAATGAAAACCTCTGTTTGTGTGAGCTCTTGCTAATACCAAGAATGACCAATCTTTAAAGTATTGTCCTATCTAGTGACCGTCTCACTCCTTTTTTTTCAACTAGTATTCTGCTTGATTACTAATGAGATGGAAAATCTTTTTTTTTGGGGGGGAACCTGGGATTGAACTCAGGGGCACTCAGCCACTGAGCCACATCCCCAGCCCTATTTTGTATTTTATTTAGAGACAGGGTCTCACTGAGTTGCTTAGGGCCTTGCTAAGTTGCTGAGGCTGGCTTTGAACTCGCGATCCTCCTGCCTCAGCCTCCCGAGTCGCTGGGATGACAGCCAAGCGCCATGGCGCCCGGCTTGGAAAATCTTTTTACACGTGTTTTGGTCATTTTAGGTTCATATTCTGTTATGATTCTGTATTTGTCTTTTTATATCTTAAATTTTTGAGTGGAGTTTTTCATATTGGTTTTCAGGGTCTCTTTATAAATTCTGATTGTTAGTCTTTCCTTAATTACACAGATTGCAAATATTTTCTCCCAGTTTGTCTCAACATTTATGATAGTCAAGCTGTGTATCTCTCCATTTATAACTTTTGGGTATTGTTTTGAGTTTAGGAAGTCCCTCCTCACCATAAACAGGGAAATATCTATGTTCTTTTCTGATAGTATAATAAACTTATTGCTAATTATATCTAGCTTTTTAATCCATTTGGGATTTATATTTGTAAATGTTAAATAGAGAATAATAATATGTGTAATATACACATGTATTTTTCTCTCCTTACTGATTTGAAATATAATCCTTATTTTATTAAATTTCATAAGTATTAATCTGTTTCTGAACCCTTTATTCTGGTCCATTTTTCATATTTTCTTGTCAATACCATACTGTTTCAATAATTAAGGTTTCATAATATATTTTCTGATATGAATGCCCTCTAATAATTTTATTTTATTTTTTATTTATTTTTCAAATTTATTTTTTAAAATTATTTTTACACACTGCATTTTGATTCATTGTACACGAATGGGGTACTACTTTTCTTTTCTATAGTTGTACACAATGTAGATTCACACCATTTATGGGATCATACATATACATAGGATAATACTGTCTGTCTCAGTCTACTGTCTTTCCTTCCCCCAACCCCTCCCATCCCATTTTCCTCTACACCATCCAAAGTTCCTCTCCTCTCTTGCCCCCCACCCCCCCCAATATGTATCATCATTCACTTATCAGAGAAAACATTTGACCTTTGGTTTTTTGGGCTTGGCTTATTTCACTTAGCATAATACTCTCCAACTCCATCCATTTACCAGCAAATGCCATAATTTTATTCTTCTTTATGGCTGAGTAATATTCCATTGTGCATATATACCACAGTTTCTTTATCCATTCATCAGTTGAAGGGCATCTAGGTTGGTTCCACCATCTAGCTATTGTGAATTGAGCAGTTATGAACACTGATATGGCTGCATCACTGTAGTATGCTGATTTTAAGTCCTTTGGGTATAGGTCAAGGAGTGGGATAGCTGGGTCAAATGGTGGGTCCATTCCAAGTTTTTTGAGGAATCTCCATACTTCTTTCCAGAGTGGCTGCACCAATTTGCTACTCCACCAGCAATGTATGAGTGTGCCTTTTTCCCCACATCCACGCCAACACTTACTATTGCTTGTGTTCTTAATTAGCCATTCTAATTGGGGTGAGATGAAATCTTAGGGTAGTTTTGATTTGCATTTCTCTTATTACTAGAAGTGTTGAACATTTTTTCATATATCTGTTGATTGTTTGTAGATTTTCTTCTGTGAAGTGTCTGCTCATTTCCTTAGCCCATTTATTGACTGGGTTATTTGTATTCTTGGAAAGTTTTTTGAGTTCTTTATAGATTCTGGAGAATCTCTATCTGATGTGTGTGTGGCAAAGATTTTCTCCCACTCTATAGGCTTTCTCTTCACATTGTTGATTGTTCTCTTTGCTGAGTAAAAGCTTTTTAGTTTGAATCTATCCCAATTATTGATTCCTGCTTTTATTTCTTGTGCTTTGGGAGTCATGTTAAGGAAGTCTGGTCCTAAGCCAACATGATGAAGGTTTGGACCTACTTTTTCTTCTATTAGGTGCAGGGTCTCTGGTCTAATAATTTATTTTAAAAACTATTACTGGAGAGTCTATTTCAGATAAATCAAGAATGAGTTTCTCAGGTTTTATTTTATTGGCATTTCATTAAAATGTATAGATTAAGCGCTGGGCGTGGTGGCGCACGCCTGTAATCCAAGCGACTTGGGAGGCTGAGGCAGGAGGATCACGACTTCAAAGCCAGCCTCAGCAACTTAGCGAGGCCCTAAGCAACTCAGTGAGACCCTGTCTCTAAATAAAATACAAAATAGGGCTGGGGATGTGGCTCAGTGGCCGAGTGCCCCTGAGTTCAATCCCTGGTTCCAAAAAAAAAAAAAAAAAAATGTATAGATTAAGGTGGGAGTAGAGAGAATATATTTCCATTTATTTAGGTTTCCTTTTATAATTTTCTGTAAAATTTTACAGTTCTGTTCCATGCAAACCACTTTCTTGCATATCTCATTAGGTTTGTTCTTAGGCAGGGTATGCTTTTTATTGCTATTTAAGAATGTGCTATTATATTTTCTACTGTCTTGATTCACCTCTATTAGACAAAGTCAGCAAAAATTTCTCCAGTAAATAAAGGTATAAGGGTAGCTTTACTCTGATGATAATTGTTTAATAATCTATTGGTAGTAATAAAGCATCTGAATTGGTTCCTTCATCAGAACACTCTCTGTGATATGACAAATCAAAGTGACTACCTTTAGCCTTTGCTTTAGGACATTTATTTACTTGGGAAGGAGGCAATTAGGCCAAGCCCTGAGGCTCATATATGTTCAGCCATCCTGGAATCTGAGAACAAAGCAACTGGGAGGCCTCTTTGCTCTTAGTGCAATCATCTCTGATGCTTTATTTTGACTTCCTTTTGTTTCAAGCCCTGATTTTATATAACAGAAGATTTTTAAATTATGCAAAATATTATACGCATAGAAAAGCACATAAAAATAATTTGACCTTCTTTAATAGCTGGGTCAGTTGCTGTGACCCAAATTTAACAGCTGTTGATTTTTTGCAGTGTTGGATTCAGAACTCTTTGTATTGTTTCTGTTAGTCTTTAGGGAAACAAAATGTTCTAAATATAGCAAAAGCACCATCCCTTCCCTTTTCATTCCTGCTGAAATGGGTGTTTCATTCTCATGCATGTTTTCCTCTCTTTATGATTTTTATGTTTACCTCTAAAATATTTATTGACTTATATGCTTTTAACATTTACACAGCTGGTATCACAATGTAACTTGAAATTGAGGACTTTTGAAATTTGTCCTTGTTTGTTGACAAGGTCAGTTCCTTGAAGTTGCTCTTGATATCTTGGTTTACATCCCTTTGCTTGGACTATTCACATGGTTACATCTGGTGGCCAGAAAAACTGAGAAATGTAGTTTTTATTTCATGTAGGCAAACATGAGCCTGGCTTAAAAAACAAGGTTTACCTTACTAAGGAAGAAGAAACAAATAGTAGGGTTACAGCTAGCCATCTCTGCCAAAAACCTTGAAATATAATGTTTACTGTAGCTTTCTAATATACACCTTTATTGGATTAAGGAGATAGTTTTTTCCTTTTCTCAGCATCCTAAAGGATTTTTAAAATTGTATTTAATTAGAAATAAGGGTTATTGGACTCTTCTTTGGCATCTTTTAAGATGACTCTAAGGGTTTATACTCTAATCCAATAACATAATAAACTAATAGATTTTCTACTGTTAAACTATCCTTGCATTCCACAAATAAATTTTAATCAAGCAATAACTTGAGTCTTATATTAGCTACAAACACCCTTTTCTTTTACACCAGTGCAGAATTTTATTTGCTAATATTTTATTTCAGATTTAAATACATGTTCATAAGTTAAATTGGCTTATTGTATTCTTGTTTGCTATTATTTTTATGGCTTTATAAGCAATTTATTATCTAGCTAGTAAAAGTTAATGGGGAAGCTTCCCATCTTTTTTGTATTCTGGAAAATGTATGGCACCTAGGAATTATCTCTAAGTTTTAATATAACTTATCTATAATATCATCTGGGTCTGGGTCTTTTTATCTTTGACTGCTGACTATTCTGTTTCTTGAGTCACTTTTTAGCCATATATATATATATACATATATATAGCCACATATGTATATATATATATAGCCACATATGTGTATATATATACATATATATATACACACACATATTTTTTTTTTACTAGAAGAAAAATCAACCTTTTAGTTTAGATTTCCAAACTTTTGGCAGTAATTTGCACTGAGCTTTCTTTCACAGTTGAAGAAAATCTTTGTGTTGGTATTTTTGTCTCCTGCTTTATGTTGTTTATGTCTCTTTTATATTTTCTTCAAGATAATTGTCAGAGCTTTCACAATTTCATTGAATGTATAAAGTACTAGCTAATGGTCTTTGAAGCCTTTTGCTTACTTCATTATTTTCTGCTTTTAACTCCTTATCTCATCCAAATCGGGCTTATTTTATTAATTCTCTTCTAACTTCTTGCATCCTGTGGTTAGGTCATCATTGCAGGTACTGTTCATCAGCTACTCATTCCTAACTTCATTTTTTTTTTTTGCACATTTGTAACTACAGTGGCTAAAATAGCTATATAATAATATACCAGATACTCTTGGAGCTAGGTACAACCATGTGTTCCAGATATTAGAAGTTGCCTAGGGACATACCAGGAAAGATATTTTTACTGCTCACCAAAGCAGAGAAATACATAAGAACACTGTATTTTTTTCCCCAACTATAAGAAGGAACAAGTGTAGGGAGAAGGCACACCTTTCTGAAAAGACAGCCTAGCAGTGGGTCACATCATACCCACTCACATAGCACTGTGGAGAACTTACTCGTTTGGTCATAACACACCGGAAGTGAGTCTGGGAAACGTGACTAGTCATGTCAATGCTGTAACTCTAGTACTGCAGAAAGAAAGGACAGATCTGTAAGCCAGATTTTTTGTTCACTTGTATTTCTTCCAACATTCAATAACAGAACAATTAAGAAACTAAGTTACTTATGAAAGCACAAGTTTAGAAGTTATTCGCTCATCCTTGAGGGCCTATATAGAAAAAAAGTGATCTTTGAAAATATGCAACCAAATATTGGGTGATACTGCTAGCACTCTTACCTGACAAAAACACCAAAATTCAAACTACAAAAATTGACTTAGGCAAGCGGTAACAGACAGCCTGGGCCAACCTAAAGCAATAATGCTTTCTGTATTCCTTTCTATAAGGGATGCTATGTGGACACACACTGGCATGTCATGGAGAGGCTTCTCAATTCACTATGAAATCAGAAGTAATGCAGACCAAGCTAGTATACTCACAGTTGGCATTAGCATTGATTTGTACGAACTATAGCCACACAAATTAGCAGAGTTAATGACAAGTGTGTACACAGCAGCAATATTCTGCTATGCATTCAGAAATATTAAAACAGAAAAAAGAACACCATGCTTTAATTCAGTATGTCAACATCACTGTCTTCATTAAAACACTTTTTGATCTATCAGGTGCTATATGATGTATTACAGGAATAAACAGAGGCATTGTCTTTGCTCTCATGGGGCTTTCAGATTCTCATTATGTCCTATTGTCCCAATTATGGGATGTCTAAAAAATTTAAACTGAGCAACAAGTATACCATTGATGGTAACTTCAAAATGAATGCTTTAAGAGTTCTGTTCTTTTGAGAGAAGTAACAGGTGAATGATTAGTAATAATATTCATTGATATTATTAGTAATATAATATTATTGATGAGAGTAAATTATATTTTAAGATCCAGATTATGACTTCCCAACCTATTTCGATGCATGTGTGTCAATTACATTGAAATATTGACAGAAGTGAAAATTTGGGACTTAATGGGTTAGTAGAGAACAAGCATGGACATATTTATAGGAAACAAATATGGACTATGATATCTAGTAGGTGCTTAGGTGTTTGTTCCTGCTTTGTTTTATTACTGTTAGCTGTGAGCAGGTTGAGTGGAAGAAATGGCTGGATTCAGAAGAATGAAACAAATATGAGAAGGTACAGAAGCAACCTGAAGGAGACAGGCAGCAATTTGGGTAGACTGACTTTATGAGAAAGGTACTATCATAGTATGTTTTATCTGAAAGGATCCTTGCATAGGGAAGCTGTCATTTTTTAAGATGAGAGAGCTGCAGTGACATGCTCAGTGTCCACCAGAGAGTTAGTGGCAGAGCCAGGTCTAGAACTAGCTCTCCTAACTCTGTTCTGACATTTATTTTCTACATGGCTTATCCTAAATGCTTCCAGAAGCAAAGACACACTTATTCACACTTGCTTTATAAGACTTCTGGAACCCAACTCTAGCTTTACAAAAAGTGTGCATTAAGCATCATCTGGGGACAATACCCAATGCTTTGGATGTTCTGCCCTCAGTGTTTCTCAGAGAATTCATCTCCACCTTTCACACCTAAAACTCCCTTGGCAAAGTCTAGGCCCCTTCTTCGCTGGAGGCTTTGATTTTAACTCACTATTGGGCTGGCTTGAAACGCTGACTCTCTTGATATCATATCTATGAAAGAACCCGGCCCCCCATATTCCTAGTTTTAAATAATCACACTTACCTTTTAATAAAAAGCCAAACACTGGAGAACTTCCTATAAAATTTCTCAGTGCATAGTTCTTTTCTGTTCTGAAGAGAAATGATACATTCTGATTAAATCTGAAACTATGACTTAATGTATTCAGAATCAAATATAAACAAATCTCCACAGGTTGTGGTAAAAATCAAAATTGTCCTTTACAATTCCACTCCAAATTAAAGAGAATGGAGCAGTTTTTCATCATCTGAAAAATGTGCAGAATGGATGAAGAAAGAAAATTATAGAGGCGTTGGTGACAGAATCCTGGTACTATAGCTATTTACTGAAATGCATTTTTTTTTTCAGATGACTGCTTTAAAAGAAAATGGCTACTAAGCTCAAGCCCATAAAGGAAATTCAGATCAGCATTACACCTAATGTAGCATTTTAAAACATCATCTCTGAGTAAGTTTACCAAAATATTCCACGTTTGGAAATATTGTTGAAATGTCTCCATATGCACAACATTGTGCTGTGGGTAGAATGACAACAGTACCCTATAAAGGGACAAGTGGAAAGCACAGCTGTGAGCACAGTGGAGCTCACAATCAAGAAATAGATTATAGAGCTGGGTACCTGTGGCATGCCCCTATAATCCCAGAGACTCAGGAGGCTAAGGTGGGAGGATCACAAGTTTGAGACCAGCCTCAGTCATGTAGCAAGACCCTAAGCAACTTAATGAGACTCAGTTCTCAAAAAATAAAAAAGGGCTGGAGATATGGTTTAGTAGTTAAGCACCTCTGGGTTCAATCCCTGGTACCAAAAACAATAACAAACAAAAAGAAATAGACTATAAGAACAAGAAAGTCTTCTAAAGAAGCAAAACTTAAGCTAAGTCTTGAAGGATAGGCAAGATCTGTACAAGTGGAGAGGAATAAGGAGCAGGGCTGATGTTTAGTTAGATATTTTGGTTCAATGGCACCGGCTGCTGTGCCTGGTACTTACTCTCTGAACTAGTGAATCCATTCTGAATGGTTGCTGAACCTGTCAAATGGGTTGTTAGGTGTTCTGAAAATCACCCCCGGGGGGGCATTCCTCAACACAGATATAGAAGTGGCTATTGGAAGGTCAGGGAGCAGTTTGACCTGCCCTCACCATCAAAACGGAGCAACCAAATTGAGAAAAAAAGAGATTCATTTCTAGTTGTTGCTATGTCTCAAGTAAGTTTAACATATCTGTGCAAAGACATCTGCTAATATCATGCAAAA
The DNA here is from genome assembly GCA_020662805.1 of Glaucomys volans. Lineage (NCBI taxonomy): Eukaryota > Metazoa > Chordata > Mammalia > Rodentia > Sciuridae > Glaucomys > Glaucomys volans. The sequence goes on along the minus strand of JAJEJO010057219.1, from coordinate 13,540 downwards.
ACTGTCTCAGTCATAGTGACATCAGTTTTTTTTTTTTTTTTTTTTTTTTTTAACCATGCTGGGTATCAAACCCAGCTTCACACATACTGGGCAAGTGCTCTACCACTGAGCTATGTCCCTCAGCTGGACATTAGTCTTAGACTTCATTATTATATAGGCATATGAGTTGAACTGACAAAACTCATTCAATGGGCATCGATGACGATAATGTTTGTTTACCAGAATGAGAACTGTACTGTCCCTTACAACTCTGGGATCCAATTTCAATCCTTTCTCAATACAAACTTTAAAGCAGTCTCATCAAGAAACAGCAGAGCTGGTCGGTCTTCTCTAGCAGGTACTTCTGCCATTTCACCTTTGGAGGTAAGTAGCCTCAGGGACACGGAACCAATTTTCAGCAGTGATTTGCTACAATATTGAATACACATCTCAATACCCTCATAGATAGGAAAGAAGGGTCTGATTCATCAACACTTTCCTTTAGGTCAGCAAACACTCAGGGAACAATTAGACTGTTTATAAAGCCTTGGTACCTGGAATAGTGCAAAGTCAATTTAAAAAATATATTGAATATGTGAGCTTTTCCAAATTGTCATCAACTGTTATGACAAGCTATTAAAGAAGCTATTGTAGAGGCCTGGAGGAGCAGCTGATTTCAAAACAGTAAATCAAGTCTTGGTCAAGAGCACTGATGAAAAGAGAACAGGATTCTTGCTGTGTTTATGAGTGGCTCAAGACAGCTTTAATACATCAATCACAGGTAGGCAGCCTGCTCTGGTCTATGCCCCTGACTCTCAGCGTGACCTTTTGTGAGTCACCAGACGGCTTTCAGGCTCCGTTACTCAGCCGAAAACAAAGCCAAGGAGCAGAAACCTCAATGAAAAACAGGCACTGAATCACTAATGAGATTTCCTGGGGAAATAAATTCCTCACCTCTACAACCCCCTCTCTGTGACAGCCCCCTCTAGACTGCCGTGTCCCACACATTCGAGAGACGGTGAGCAAAGGCACGTGGCTGCGCTGCCCCCACTCCCCCCAGCTTCAGAAGCATTTATTGGGAAGAATTCACTGTCGTTCTTAAAATAGCAAAGCCGGGGAGAAAGAAACCATCACATGATCCTGCTTTAGAAATTTGAGCATAAGCTTTGGGTTCAAAACCTCTCAATGAACTATGGTTTGCTGAGAGACTTTGGAGAGCAGGCCAAGGAAACTCTCCCTTTCGGTTAGTTTGGTTCTAAACAGTTTACAGTTGAATAACCAGTACTTTGAAATATTTCCGCCACCTCTAGGCAAAAGCATTCATTATTGTGAAACTTTCTGCTAAAATCAAAAGATCAGAGTTGCATGGAAGTGTACTGAGGTGCCTTGTGGGAGAAACCAAGTTTGGAGCAGAATGGCTGAACAGTAGCCTCCTAGGAGGGTAATAGAATAGGTGAAGGGTGGACTTGGAAATACCACCAGTTCTCTGAACCTCCCCAACTCCAAGTCACAGTAGGCCAACTGGGGAAAAAGGAAGCTCAGAAGGAGGATGTGGAGAATGAGACTGCGCTTTTGCTTTGAAGATTGTTCATCCCTGGGGGGGGGGCAGTACCTACCCCCACACCAGGCCCTTGTCTGCTGGGCCCCTTGGAAGGGTTCCACATGGCTGAGCCCCACTGAATCAGTCAGTCTATTTAGTGGATCGTAAGAAAAGCTGACGATATCAAGGCTCCAAGGCAGGCTGCCACCCCAGAGCCTCAATCGTAACTAATGGGGGTTTAAAAAGGAGATCAGAAAATATCATGCAGATAAAATACAGAGATAGGAGGAAAGACCATAACCTCAATCTGCAAAATGTAATAGCTTTGTCAAAATAAAAGCCAAAGCTAAACTCTCCCGCTGCTGCACACCTCCTAGCTCGAGGGAACTGTTCAAGCAGAGAGGCATTTTCTATTAGTGCAAACTCTGAATGCAGCAGGGAGAAACCTAGCCATAATATCTGCACAACGGCCCTCCATGCAAACACCATTCCAGTAATGGGAAATTTTAATGATGTAAAGCAGCAAGGTCACACGATACATCCAGGCAGCCCTTGGAAAGACACTGCCTCGGCAGATATTACAGAGGAGAGCTCAGAATTGCTCTTGGTTCATTAGGCTTTGCCTGAGGGTTTTTTTCTTCCACTATTAACTACAAACAAGGTTGAGGTTCTTGTTACTCAGTTCCTTGTATGCAATGCAAAGAGGTGAAGGGCAGGGTTTGTAAATATGGAAAAGCAGATGGCTTAGACGTGTTTTTACAATACTTGAAATATTCTCTCTGAGTCACCTTAAATATGAAAATTGCAAAAGCCTTATCAATGTTGCAGTATTTTTTTCTACTCATGTATAGATAAAGGTACTATATGCACATAAATATACACACATGGGGGTGGATTGATTCCCTCCCCTCCATATAGCACCACCACATCTTCTTACAGTTGGCCTCCTTCTCCCAGCTTTATGACCCCATTGAGATCGCTCTTGCTGTTTTCTTCCTTGTTACATTTTGATATTTCAAAGCATGGCCTGGATCTCACTCCCATCTCCCCACTCCACATTATTAATGAATTGGAAAGCAGACATCATTAGTTTTCGGAGACCATTTCTTTTAAAATTTACAGACCCCTTCATCTGAATCCCGAGAGACGGTCTGCTGTTCTCATCTTAGAATCTTATTAGCATCATATCTTCTGTATCCTGCCATGCAAACTGCATGGCTCTGCACTTTCTAGCACTTGACCCTTTTGCGGACGGAATTAATTTACTCTTTGAAGATGCAGCAGCATGCTGTTGTGCTTGTTAAAGAAAGAAAAGCCAAGCAAGGAGATGGTAAAGCAAGCAAAGAAAATTCTGTTTAAAAGCAAGCTCTGGTAATCCAAGTGAGATGGAGACCGGACAGCAGAAACTAATAACCAGTGACTGTTGATGGCAACAGGCAAATGAGCTGATTAGCAGGGCTCGTTGAGAATTTCTGCATCCAACCTCTAAGAAGCATTGGAACGAGCTTCCTGGGATGGACGAGACTGCAGGAATTACTCTGCACTACAGCCTTTCGTTCTCAGGAAGCTCTTTGGTTCAATAGGAGAAAACTCAAGTGACTAATGCTGATTTTGGGCCACCTGATCTATTTCCTGAGTTCTTTTAGACTCATTTACTCAATACTTACTGTGTGCCACGTACTCTTTTCGATATAGGAGACACACCAGTGTGTAGGACCACGTAATGTCCCATTAGTCATGGAACTTAGTTTCTAGAAAAGGAGTAAAAAAAACAAACAAAAAAACACAGGTGTGTATGTATACATGTATACACACATACGTATATATGTAAACTAATAATTAGAAATGTAAGTTTGGGTAGTGTGTGATGGAGGAAAATAGAGCCATGTCAAAGAATAGAGATTGATAAGAGGAATTATTTGAAATAGGCTGAACTGTTTACCCAGAAGTTGACATTCAAGCTGAGATGTTAATGATATAAAAGAGTCAGATCTGCGAAGATCTCAGGGATGAGTGTTCCAGACAAGAGGTAAAGCCCTTAAAGCAGAACAAGACTGAAATATTTATTTAAACAGAGTCAAGGTGGCTGAAGTGCAGTTAAGAGGAAAGTGAGTGATAGGAATAATAGTAGCCGGGGTAGAAATGTAAAGCCCAGGAGAAGGAGTTGAAATTTTATCCCAGTCAAGAAGAAAACAAAGGATGTTTTAAGATCTCTTCTGATGCTTTGTAAAAAGAGACTCAAGGGTGGGGGCTGGGGGACAGAATGGAAGCAAGGAAACAAGGTTGCAGGTTACAGGAGTTATCACAGAAGACTAGGCAAGAGATTGTCGTGGTGTCTGGGACCTCAGTGGCAGCAATGGAGGTGGTAAGAGGTGGAGGGACTCAGGACATTTTTAAGATAAAGCTATGAAGCTTGTTTAGGAATTGGATGAAGGAGTAAATGTGGATGTCTTTAACCAAGTGGCAGAGACAGGAGGGGGAGCAGACTGAAGAGAAAATGAAATGCTCCGTTTTGGCCAGCTTAAATCTGAGATGGTCATTAGAAATACAAGTTGATAAGGGGCTTATAATAGAAGTATGAAATTACCTTTTAAAACCATGTGATTAAGTTGGGCGTGGTGACAGCATGCCTATAATCCCAGTGGCTTGGAAGGCTGAGGTAGGAGGATCATGGGTTCAAAGCCAGCCTCAGCATGGGCAAGGCACTAAGCAACTCAGTGAGACCCTGTCTCTAAATAAAATACAAAATAGGGCTGGGGATGTGGCTCAGTGGCCGAGTGCCCCTGAGTTCAATCCCTGGTTCAAAAAACAACAACAACAAAAACCATGTAATTAGATGAGATTGCCATAGGAGTGAGTTTTGATGGAGAAAGACCCAAGGATGGTTTTAAGGCACTCCCAAAAGTAGAGGTCAAGACAGGGAAAGGAAGATCTTCAAGCAATCAACAGATTTATGAAAAAATGTTCAACATCCCTAGTTATAAGAGAAATGCAAATCAAAACCACCTTACGATTTCATCTTACCCCAATTAGAATGTCTTTTATTAAGAATACTGACAACAACAGATGTTGGCGAGGATGTGGGGAAAAGGGTACACTCATACATTGCTGGTGGGATTGCAAGTTGGTGCAGCCACTCTGGAAAGCAGTGTGGAGATTCCTTAGAAAACTTGGAATGGATCCACCATTTGACCCAGCTATCCCACTCCTTGGCCTATACCCAAAGGACTTAAAATCAGATTACTACAGTGATGCAGCCACATCAATGTTCATAGCTGCTCAATTCACAATAGCTAGATTGTGGAACCAACCTAGATGCCCTTCAATAGATGAATGGATAAAGAAACTATGGTATATATACACAATGGATTATTACTAGCCATAAAGAAGAATAAAATTATGGCATTTGCAGGTAAATGGATGATGTTGGAGACTGTCATGCTAAGTGAGATTAGCCAATCTCAAAAATCCAAAGGCCAAATGGTCTCTCTGATAAGTGAGTGATGATGCAGAATGCAGTGGAAGGGTGGCAAGAATGGAGGAAGGATAGATAGCATAGAGGGAAGGGAGG
>JAJEJO010057218.1:8437-34305 GCA_020662805.1 Glaucomys volans | reverse complement strand
CTGTTTATTTCCAGTTAATGCTCAGGCATTTAACTCCTTTTCTACATGTTGCTAAAAGCCCCACAGCACCTGGTGCCCAGTGTTAACTCATAATAGCACTTAATAAACAATTATGGAATTGCCTCATTTTCTCTGCACTTTTACTGGCTTACAAGCTTAGTGAGGGCAGGGACATACTATTTTTGAACGCATTATGAACTAAAATCACAGTTGGAGTCTATGTGTAGGAGTGTGATCTATCTGTGGTACTTATTCATTCATTGAACAAATATTCACTGGATACCTGCTTTGTTCCAGGTCCTCTGCTAAATGCTGATAAACCAGTAGAGAACCAAGCAAATGTGTTCTTCACCTTCATCGATCTTATTTAAAAATAAATAAGGGAATAAATCAACGTGTTTCAAAAACTTATGAGCAAACACTACAAAATATAAATTGCATCATAAAAATTACAAAGGAATAATATGTATTATATTTTTTTAAAAGCTCAGCAGACTTTCTTTTTTTTCTTTTTTTAGTTTTTGGAACCAGGGATTGAACTCAGGGACACTCAGCCACTGAGCCACATCCCCAGCCCTATTTTGTATTTTATTTAGAGACAGGGTCTCACTGAGTTGCTTAGGGCCTCGCTAAGTTGCTGAGGCTGGCTTTGAAGTCGAGATCCTCCTGACTCAGCCTCCCGAGTCGCTTGGGTTACAGGCGTGCGTCACTGCGCCTGGCAGCAGACTTTCTTTAAATGGTCAGTGCATTTGTATTTGTTTATATAGATTATAAATTATACAACAGGATAATTAAACTGAAACTAACATGTTAGGGAGGCTGTCAATAGAAGATTTATTGAATAAATGCTGTGAAGTTATAATTCAAACTAATTTGAAGATAAATTTTGAGAATTAAATTTATAAAATTCAAGTTAACTGAGAATTTTAAGAATCAAGTTCATTGTGTAGTGAGGTACACACTTTCTGTTCAAAATTTGGCCATTCTTACATTTATTTTGCCCACATCGCCTTTAAGATTTTTATATGGATTGAAAAATTTTCAAGTAAAGTATCTTTTCTGATTTATCCAAGAAGTGCTTTATAAAAATAATTGCTGAAATATGAAGTGAAAATAAGGAAGGTTGAAGAGATTGATTTATGTGAACGACTTCTTAGTACACATGTACCAGTTTCCAAGATATTCTCACACAAAAATCAGTCTGGGTAAGGTTTGGAAACAGCAATCAGGGAAGAAAACAGGGCTTACTGCTTATTAAGCATGTGTTCTATTCTCCATACTGTGTTGATATTTTATATGCAAGAAGTCAATAGGTCTCAAATTCCTGGGGGTGGGAAACTTGGAAGTAGGCATTATTGTCCCTGTTTTATAGACAAGGAAATAGTGTCAAGAAGTTATGTGTCTTGCCCTATGTTACTTTCAAAACTGTTCTTACTCCAAGTCTCTATTTGAATCAGATATCCTAACATGCTTCATTTTCCTGAAGACACTGTCCTGTCCTGACTCTTCCCAAGGAGAAAATTTTGATCAGAAAACAGGATGACTGTTAGACCCCATTTGGTTCTACCACACTCTGTTCAAAGTAACCACGCCCACCAGAATTTGGGACCCAAAGATTATAAATAATTAGGAGGAAAATCCAGGACTTTTGACCACCAGCCAACTAGATGATGCCTAGTTTCTTCTGCCACTTTGGCATTCATCAATCTCTGGTCTTGTTTCTTTTTTCTTCCCTCCTAAGCTAGCTCTTATCCAACCCTCATTACCTCAAACACAATATTGTAAAGTTTCCTAAGAAGTTTCATAACTTCTCCAAAGTTCTAAACTACTTCCATACCACTTCATGTACTAGTGACAATCTTCCCCAAATACAGTTCTAATCTGTTATTCCTATTTAAATCTTCTGTGGATGTACACATGACTCCAAATTAAATATAAGGATTCATGACCTTCACCCAATGCCTAACCCCTTGTTACTCTTTAGAATCTCTTCTCCAAATGGTCATGTTTCCTGTTTCCCAAATATTTCCATTTGTCTTCTGCCAATAATTTTGTTCTTCCTCCATTATTTCTGCTTTTAGAAGTTCTCCAACATCTGATTTGAATTTCACTATCCCTGCTTTCCCAGGTAGAAATCTTGCATTACTTTTCTGGGAACTTCCTTAGTTTGTGCTCCTGAGAGGGCACTAATATGCCAATGGTCAGAATTTAATGTTTTACTTCCCCAGTGACTGGTAAGTTTTACACAGTAGGGATTCTAAAATGGTCAATTAATATCTCATAAAGTGCTCAGTAAAGTACCTTGAACAAAAATTCAATAAATATGAACTGAATTGACAAAGAAATCTGGGTTTGGGCTAGAAATCAGCCATAGCTTTAGGCAAAACCAAAACCAAACAAAGAGTATGATTTGGAAAGGCTATCCAGAGGTCTCCAAAGGACTTTTGAATCCTTTGAACTGACTATTCATGTGCACATTTGAGTTTAACTTACTTCTTCGTAAGTTTCCTGTAAAGCACATTAAGATAATAAGGAGAAAGAGAATATAGAAGATAGAGTAGATTCAAGAATGGTCTACTCTCTCTTTTGGTTAGTTTGGCTAAGGGTTTATCAATCTTGTTTATCTTTTTGAAGAAGCAACTCTGTATGAATCCTTTGCATTTTTTTATTCTTGATTTCATTAATTTTGACTCTAATCTTAATTATTTTCTTTTTTTTCCTTCTTTCTTTTTTTCTTTTCTTTTTTTTTTTTACTGGTTTTGGAATTAGATTGTTCTTGCTTTTCTAGGGCCTTGAGATGTAACTTGAGGCTGTTTATTTGGGATTTTTAAAAAATGTAGGCACTTCATGCTATGATCTTTCCTCTTAGAACTGCCTTTATTGTGTCCCAGAGATTTTAATTTTGATATGTTGTATCCCTGTTCTTATTTGTTCCTAAAAAAATTTCCATTTCTCACCTGTTTTCTTCTCTGATCCATTCCTCATTCCCTTAGCCAAACTAACCAAGAGAAAGAGAGAGAAGAATCACATCAACAAAATTAGAGATGAAAAAGGAGATATCACTGCAGATATTGCTGCAATTCAAAGGATCATTTTGAAAACTTATATTCTAATAAAGTGCACAATTTGGAATATATTTTAAAATTTTTAGACACATATGACTTAACCCAAATTGAACCAAGAGGATACAGAAAATTTAAGCAGACAAATATCAAGCAACAAGATTGAAACGGTAATAAAAAGGTTCTCAACAAAGAAAATCTGGGACCGGACGGATATTCAGCTGAGTTCTGCCACACCTATAAGAAGAACTGATGCCAATCCTTCTAAAATTATTTTGTGCACTAGAAAGGTGGGAGGAACACTCCCAAATTCATCAAGACATATATAACAAAAAACTACAGACCAATATCTATATTGGTCTTATTAAATACTATTAATAAAATTCTTAATTATTAATAAAATATTAGCAATCTGCATTTAAAGACACATGAAAAAGATTGTATACCATGATCCAGTTGGTTTCATTCCAGGGACGCAAGGTTGGTTAGACATATACAAATCAATAAGTGTAATTCATCACATAAATAGAATCAAGGACAAAAATCATATAATTGTCTCAATAGATGCAAGAAAAGTCTTTGATAAATAACCTGATCAATAAGGGGCAAAGGAACTAAACAGACATTTCTCAAAAGAAGAAATGCAAATATATGCCAACAAATACATGGCAGAATGTTCAACATTTGTATCAATCTGGGAAAAGCAAATCAAAACTATACTGAGATTTCATTTCACTCCAGTTAGAATGGCAATCATCCAAAATACAAATAATAATAAATGCTGGTAAGGATGTAGGTAAAGTGTACACTTACACACTGTTGGTGGGATTGCAAATTTAGTACAAATGCTTTGGAAAGCACTATGGAGATTCCTCAAAAGACTAGGAATGGACCTATCATATGGTAAGAAGTCAGTGAAGACTGAAAAGGAAGAGAGGTCATCCCAAAGATTCCTAAACAGGAGAGTTGTCTGAGGGTGGCCCACTGTGTAGGAGCTGCTGGGAGATGCCAAAGAAGGATCCCAATCCCACAGTGGTTCAGAACAAATGCCCAGAACTCTCTAAAACAGAATCATGTCATCAGTTTTTCCAGTCTTCAGCTTGAACTTGCAAACTGGCCAGCTAGGCACCTTGGGAATGGGCCTAACGCCCCACCTGTGCTATACAGTCTCTGCCCCGCTCCCCTTACCGACTCCATGCAGGCAGTTCCCCACAGTAGCTGCAGGCTTACTTTGGACATCCAGAAGGACAATGGGGAAAAATCCTTGGGCTAAAATATCAGAAATGGTTATGCTCATTGAATGAGTTTGTTTTTAGCCAATGACTAGGGAAGAAAAAATTGAATGGGGGCTGGAGTTGGGGCTCAGTGGTAGAGCGCTTGCCTAGCATGTGTGAGGCACTGGGTTCAATTCTCAGCACCACATATAAATAAATGAATAAAATAAAGGTCTATCAACATTTTAAAAATATTAAAAAATAGAATAGAATCAGATAGATCAATGGATTAGTATAAAGAGCCCAGAAACAGATAAAAGCATGTATGAGAAGTTGGTAGTTGAAAGAAGTTACTTCACAAATCTTTGAGTGAAAGAATAGATTATTCAACAAATGGTTTTGGACAACTACCTTCACATATGAAAAAAAAGAATGTATTCCTTATCTCAGTGTCCACACACAATATTTTCCAGTTGGATTAAAGACATAAAGGGAAAAACAAACTCAAACTATGAGAGTTGCTTCAAGATAAAGAAGTCTTTCTTAAATAGGATAAAACCTTAACATTTGAAAATTAAATACAGCAATATAAATGTAGGCAAAGAGAAAGGAGCAACAACTCAGAAAAAAATCTGCTTGGCCCAAAGGCATAGTAAAAAAAAAAAATGTTTTCCATAGGGAAACAATAATGAGATACTTTTTTTTTCCAACCAGACCATCAGAATTTTACATGTCAGACAATATCAAATGTTGGTAAGAAAGTGGGGACTTCATGCACCTCTGGAGGTAGTGCAAACTGGTTCAACTTTGGAATGCATGTGGCAATACCTAGTAAAGTTTGTGAACACTCATCCCTATAACAGGCCATTGCATTTCAGCATGTATGTCCTATTCTGAACTCTCACACATGTTCAGAAAGAGATGTACATATGTGTGTTAACTGCAGCATTAATTAAAACATTAGATCTTCAAAAATAATCAAAAATTCTTTCAGACTAATTTGCCTTTATGGATACTTTGACCCCTAATAATCTTTGCGTCCTTAATAATCCATATGGGGAAAAAAAATCACATGATGGAATTTTACACTGCAATGAAAAAGAATGAACTGTCAGATGGGCAGATTGAAAGAAACCTGATACTGAGCAGTAGGAGGAAAAAGCAAAATAATAGAAGATAGGATACATGTATTATTGAAAAGCATACCACATAGTCTAAGTATTGTTTGTGGATATATATATATAAACACACACACATAAATATATACATAAAATATATGTTGAGTAAAAAATGAATTTGAAGCATGGATTTAAAACGAATTTTAGTAGTTGCTTCTGAAGAGAACTGGACAAGAGGGATGTGGTTATAGAGGTTTTGGCTTTATCGGTAATATTTTGTTTTAAATGTAGAATATAAATGATCATTAAGTTATTCTTTGTAATTATTATATTCATTACAATAACAATATTCTTTGTAATATTATTATATGAATTATATTAAATGTTATATTATTCTTTATAATTATATTGTTCTATGTATTATTCTTTGTAATTTTCCATATTTTAATATTTCTTCCCCTAAAACTTTTGAGATGTTCCCTTCTGACTCTCCAATGTGTTGATGTAGACCTGTACAGAAATGAGAAATACGCAGTGAAAAGTGTATCTAAGATGCTCTGCTACTTCAACTATTTTATGGCAAAAATTTTACAGTTTATTTCTGAGAACCGTTTGACTCTTGCCATTTTTCTGTGTGAATAGGATAATACAATTAGAGAGACTCTGTTCTAAAGGCAGATCTTGAGAGATCATTATAGAAAAACTCTTTCATTTTACAGAAGAGAAAAACGGAAGCCCAGAGACCCGCTGAAGGTCATGCAGCTCGTTAGTAATTCAGTCAGGATGAGAACCCCAAGACCACACCAGAATGCTGTATAAACTACCTTTTCCTGGCTGTCATCTTTATTCATCCTTTCTCCTCCTTCCCCCACACTCTGACAGAAATCTGCTCCTCTCTTATTATTCTTGTTACACTCGGCTTGGTCTTATTTATGGATGTCTATTTCCCTCCCAGAACATGAACTTTTACTCCTGGAACTCTGAGGCCATATCTGATTTATCTTTGTAGTTTTGCACATAGTAGGTGATCGATAAAAATTTGTTAAATATTCTACCTCTGTTATTATCTTTCTGGCATTGCCACTTTGCTATGAAGGACAATATATTCAAAGGAATTTAGCAGTTAGATTTGTTACAACTCTAATAATAGAGCAAGAAAACTATTTAATATCTAATCTTCACTTTAGAGATTACCCGATTCAGGGAGCTGAGCCGTAACATCTCTGTCCTGCTTTTTGATATATACATCATAGGGAAGACGTGCGTTTAACAGCTGAGCTTGCCTTATCACCAGGACGGTGTGTGACTCAGTGGAGCCAGGCAAGCTGTTCTTGGAGGGCTGAGCATGAAAGCCCCTCCTCCTCCCCAGCATCATCTTAATCTTGTACTTCTCAGCATTCAGCCCCTGCGGTTGATAAATGTTTAAAAGATTTTCACTCACACTGTTTTGCCAATGTGATAGATTTTATTCACCAGCTGAGATTTTCATGTTCTCTAGCTTCCTATGGCTTTTCATTGGGTTTGGGTTTCTCTCTCCTTCCCTCATATTAGTAATGATTCTAAAATAATGGAAAAGGGCTCAATTCAAGTTTCATAGCAATTTAAATATCACTTTTACAGTCCCCCCCTTCATTTCTACAGCATCTTCTCTGCTAATATTAACACCACAGCTTGAGGCAGGCGCAGACCAATTTGCTTTATGGATTCTTTGACCTCTAAGAATCCTTGCTCTGTTTCTGAGCCCTGCGACAGGAACCTGATGTTAGCCCCACCAGCCTCCATCTCCTTGTCCCCTACAAAGGCAAGTGAGAAGAACTAAAGCAACCTTTCTTTTTCCTCATAGCAAACAGACTACCTAAATTATATTTGTATACAAATCTCTGCTTGCTTTTAGTAATTCAAATAGGAAATCTGCATATTTAAAGGACACGTGAAGTAGCTTTTTTTTTTTTTTTTGGATGACAACATCAGGCTCATGGAATGAACTTGGTGAAATATCAAAATCATTGTTGTTGATATAAATGAAAAATCTTGGATTCCTAGTGAGGCTTTTATGGAATTGAAGTTATGATTTTAATATTGTGTAAATATTAATTTTGTTGAAGGGAGAGCCAACAAAAGTGCTTATTTCCTACTGAATTCAGAAAGGTATTTTGAATAACATTTTATATAAATACCTTCCTCTGTGTTCTGAGCACCAAATAAATGACTAATTAAATCTGCTATATGAAAACATCATAGCAGATGGTCCTTCCCATTAACGAGTATGTAATGAAATAATAAACATGCTAAAAAGAAAGACATGAGAGATTGCAGATCAGTTGTGCAGTGAGTCATTTATCTCAGGACCCAGAGGTCAACCAATGGAAGGCTGCTGTGAGAGTGAGCATCGAATCCCCTCCTTTTCCCTTTCTGCTGGGCACCTAGTAATGCTATAAAGGATACATTTAAATTATTGAGCCTTTAGCGTAAAGTATCCCAGAAAAATACTCCACAATTCACAAAGTGTTAAAAATGGTAATCTCATTTACAAATATATATACAAAAGTTATAATGTGATAACAAATAGAAGTCAGTAACATATCACAATGTTAATATAATATGACTCAGAAGGGTTTATTCCAAGACAAAGAGAGTATTTAATGTCTGGAAATCTATCAACATAATTCAGTACACCATGAAATCCAAAGGGAAACCAAAATGATAATCTCAGTAGATGCTGAAAAAGCATTTAACACAATTCAGAAATCATTCCCAATAAATAATAAGTATAGAAGGAATCTCCTTAGCTACAATGAAGGCAAGTTTCCAGAAACCAACAGAAAATGTCATTCTAAATAAGAAAACTCATACCATTTCAATTCAAATCAGGAACTATTTAGGAAGGGTCACTGACAGTAATTATTATTTTAACATTGCCATGGAGAGTCTACTGACTGCAGGGAGGCAAGAAAACTCAGGAAGATGCATAGGCCTTGGAAAAGAAGCCACCAAGAGAGCTGTGCTGGATTGTTATAAGGTTACAGAGGTTATAATGGGAACTACATTTTTCAGAAGTCCTCACATTTGATTTTGTGCAAGAGTTGACCAAAACCAGAAGTCACAAGAGACTTGGGAGGCAGAAAAAGTCACTATCTCTGAAGATCCTCTGGATCAGAGATGATTGATGGATAGTTTTAGAAGGGCCAGGGAATTGTAGTTTGTCACCATTACTTCCTACTCCTGTCTAACTCTACTTCCCACTAGACCTGATCAAAAGCAGCTCAGGTCCCCCAGCAGACACCTGAGTGGCGACTCCTCAAGTGGGAGCTGTGCAGAATTCAGTTCTTTGTGTCTTCTCTCTGGCACCTGTATGTCTCTAGCTTTCCAGATTTCCACGCATAGACCTTTAAGAGGGTTGGCTCACTAGTGACTTTTCTCTGATCCTCCAGTTCCCATTTGGATCTTTTCTTCCAAATATTTGTGGAAGGATCCTTTTGGATCTTTTCTTCCAAACATTTCCAAACATTCATGTAAGGTCTTTTCCTGTAATTAAAACTACTTCATGGTACTGGTTGTTCTGCTTCTCTGAATAAACTCTGATGAATAGAATTAGTAAAATAATTTCTTAAGGGGACTGATATATGATAAATGTTAAAATAAAGGTTTCCTGTATTTTGGCAATATGGACCTAGAAATAAAAATGGAAAAATAGTAATATTTTGTTCACGATAGTAACAAAAACTATAAAAAATTAGGAATAAAAGTTCAAAGAAAGGCACAGGATTATGTAAAAAAACACAAAATTCAACTGAAGCACATAAAACAAGATGTAAGCAATTGGAAACTCTTTTCATGTTCTTGAACATGGAGATGAAAGAGGATACAATGGTAATTCTTTCACATTAATATAAAAGAAAGTACATTTACAATTAGTATCTTAACAGAATTTTAAAAAATAGGTTGTCTTAAAATTTGCATGTATGAATAAATGTCTTATAATACTCTAGACACATATAAAAAAGAACAGTGTATGTGTGTGGGTCCTTAATATGTAAGTACACAATATATACCTTTTGTAATCAAATCACTATGCATCATCATGAGCACAGATAAATCAATTGACAATATAGGAAATTCAGAAATAGATTATATGAGAATTTAACATGTGAAAAAATTGGGAATTCACCTTGGTAGGGAAAGTATAGTTTACTTAAGCAATAATAACACTTGTAGTTCATAAATGAGCATGAAGAAAAATTCAGAAGCATACATAAATTTGTTAATGCTAATTGTCTAGAGGATGGGTGTGGGATGTAAGGTAGGAGTTGGGAGAAAAAGGCAAAATGAGAAATCATTGTGTAAACTTAGAATGCATGATATATACCATTTATAGAAACATATTTTAGTGTGATTGTGTGTAAACATACATGGAGAAATGGATGGGGAAAGGGTGGGATCTAGGGACTTGTCAGGATCTCCATGATCTATTAGTGAAGAAAGAAAGTTGTATAATATGATTCTGTCTAGATTAAAAAAAATCAATGCACTGTATCAGTCAGGGTTTGATGAGAGCAAAACTTCCAGGAGCCATAGAGAATAGGAATATATTATAAGAGTTTAGCATAATGTAATAATGTAATTGTGGGAGCTGGTAAAACAGTTTATGTATGGCTGATGCTTCTGTATCCAACGTGGGGCTTAAAATCTCCAGGGAAGGCAGTTGGAAAGGAAAGACAGTTATGAAGTGGCATGCCTCAAAAGCAAAATAGAACCTAGGAGGACAAACTAGAATCCAGACGGTTCTTTTACTTCTTCCAAACCTCCCACTTTGTGATGTGGGTGACCTGCAGGGGAAGCCTTGGTCATGAAGCAGAACATATGTAAAAGTAGGAGAAGCTGAAGGAAGAAATCTCATGGGAGCTGGAGAACTTTTGGGCCTCGGTGTTATTTGATACCAACAAGGTGAGCAAGTACATCTACAAAAATGTGCATAAGCTGCTATAACACCTGACTCTACACTAACTTTTCAATCAGAGTATACCTGTGTTTTATTTTTCCTTTCAAATCCAAGGCAAATTTCTCCTATGGCCAAGTCTAGACCAGAACCATAGAAGGAAGGGTATTCTGGAGAATGTAGCCTCCATAGACACAGGCACACAAATAATCAAGACCTCTGTGTAAATGTATGTATATCTTTCTTTTGGAATAAATACAGAGAAAGGCATGTTAAGAGATGTGAACAGGGTTATGAAAGGGAAGATGGATGATCAGTCTTACCTAGATACAATGTTTTATCTTATTATTTTCCCTTATCACAAGCAGGTATTATTTTTAGTAATTTTAAACTATCGAATGAATTAGAAATATTAAAAACCAAAATGAATTTACACAAATCTTCAATTCTTTCTGATTTGGGTCATTATTAAACTTGTTTCTGTGTTCATATCCCATTTCTGACATTTATTAGCTGTGTGACATTTGAGCAAGTTATTTAATCTCTCTACATCTTATTTTCCTCATTTGTAAAATGGACAGAGGAATGATAATGATAGTACCTGGCTTGTAGAGTTGTTGTGAAGATCAAATGAGACCCGCAAAATGCCTAGAATAGTGCTCAGCAAATAGCAAGTACTCAATAACATTAGTCATCATCATCGTTATTTTGGTATTGCTGTTATTGTTAACAAATCCAGATGGAAATCACTCTCCTCATTCTCATAACCTATCAGCTCGATTCGGTCCTGTCACATCAAGAAGAAAGAAGGAAGGGAAGGGAATCTGATTTAAACAGAGCGGCCCCAAAAGGTTGTTGCAAGCCCATGGGTCAGTGAGTTGTAACCCTGGGTAGTCATTAAAAGGATGTCGATGGCGAATAGATGCAAGGTCAAACAGTGCTTATCCAGAAAAAGTCTGGGATTGAGACAGGCGGTGCTGGCTCAATGTGTGTGTGTGTTCCCAACTGTTAGCACAAACATGTTTGTGTGTAAATTGGAAAGAAAGAACAGTACAATAACTAAGAATAAATGCGCATAGGAAAGGTTTATAAATGCCTGGAAAGGTGAGGTTAGTATGCCACATATTATCTTTTATTTTCTGATCCACACATAAGAGCTAAAAGATGGGACCGCCAGCATATTCATTTATGCACCCTGAATCCTGCAATTTATTTCACTGCATTTGATGTTAGCGGGGAAGCATGTATTTATTTAAAATTGCTCGGAATATAACACAAAGAGCTATTCTATAGGTAGGAAATGTGTCTACACTGCAAAATATCCCCCTCCTGCACTTCTGACAGATTGTGACCACACGAGAGGCAACACGAGGCTTCTTTTGTTTTTAGATGCTGCAGGAGGAAATGAAACAATGGGACCTGAACATGGCTCTCAACCTTTTTTTCTACCCGGCACACGTGGCTTGACTAATGTTCCCGAGCACAATGCTCCTCGAAATGCAATTCCCAGCTCACTGGCCATTACTCCATCTCATTCACTGCCACCCAAGAGAGCATTTCAGGATATAAATGAGTGAGACTGACATTGCAGAGGATAACCTTGGAGACATTCTATTTTTTAATTAAAAATGTAATGCATGAATATATTCTTATTGTAAGAGACAAAATGGAAATACATTGAAAATACTCCTATACCAGCTCGCTCTCACTCCAACTCCTGCTTCCCACAGAAAGAAGTTAAAAAATATTAACAATTTGGTGTACATCTTTGATACCTTAAATTTTTTACATATATTTGTGTATATGTGTGTGTGTGCATAATTATAGACATGTATTATTTATTCCATAAATAAGATTATATTTTAGATATTTATTGGTGCTTTACTTTTTTCATTCAAGGTTATAACACCAGAATATCTTTCCAAGAATACATATAGCCCATTTTGTTTTTTTATAACATTAGCATAGTCTTATGTTGCATAAATAAACCATATTTTATTTAACCTCTCATTTGGTAAATTTTTTATTTTTAAAAACAATGTTGCAAAGAACATATTTAGTTATCTGGGTACTTATCTCCTTGTGGACAAATATATTTATTAAGAATAGATACCTAGAACTGAAATTGCTGGGTCAGAGAGTGCCCACATTTTATCTATTTTAACATTTAACTAGAAGCAGAATGTCCTGAAATTTATACCTATTTACATTCTTATCAGTGGCATTTTTTTTCTATTCATACAGAAAAGGTTAATTCAGTGGCTACTTACCTACCTATCTACCTAACATGGTGGGGAACTAGAAAGCAGGTTAAGGGGTATTAGCAGTGACAGGTGGGTTGCATCAATCGCTGAGAAAAGATTGAAAGGAGTATTAGAACAAGCCACCCAGCTATTTGAGGGGAGAGGATCCAAGGCAGAGGGATCAGCAAAATATCCTGGGTGGCCAGAGCCAGCACCAACCAGGAAAAGCAAGATGGCCAGTGTGGCAGGGCTGAAGCAAAGAGAGCCCGCTAACGGGTGAATGAAAACCTCTGTTTGTGTGAGCTCTTGCTAATACCAAGAATGACCAATCTTTAAAGTATTGTCCTATCTAGTGACCGTCTCACTCCTTTTTTTTCAACTAGTATTCTGCTTGATTACTAATGAGATGGAAAATCTTTTTTTTTGGGGGGGAACCTGGGATTGAACTCAGGGGCACTCAGCCACTGAGCCACATCCCCAGCCCTATTTTGTATTTTATTTAGAGACAGGGTCTCACTGAGTTGCTTAGGGCCTTGCTAAGTTGCTGAGGCTGGCTTTGAACTCGCGATCCTCCTGCCTCAGCCTCCCGAGTCGCTGGGATGACAGCCAAGCGCCATGGCGCCCGGCTTGGAAAATCTTTTTACACGTGTTTTGGTCATTTTAGGTTCATATTCTGTTATGATTCTGTATTTGTCTTTTTATATCTTAAATTTTTGAGTGGAGTTTTTCATATTGGTTTTCAGGGTCTCTTTATAAATTCTGATTGTTAGTCTTTCCTTAATTACACAGATTGCAAATATTTTCTCCCAGTTTGTCTCAACATTTATGATAGTCAAGCTGTGTATCTCTCCATTTATAACTTTTGGGTATTGTTTTGAGTTTAGGAAGTCCCTCCTCACCATAAACAGGGAAATATCTATGTTCTTTTCTGATAGTATAATAAACTTATTGCTAATTATATCTAGCTTTTTAATCCATTTGGGATTTATATTTGTAAATGTTAAATAGAGAATAATAATATGTGTAATATACACATGTATTTTTCTCTCCTTACTGATTTGAAATATAATCCTTATTTTATTAAATTTCATAAGTATTAATCTGTTTCTGAACCCTTTATTCTGGTCCATTTTTCATATTTTCTTGTCAATACCATACTGTTTCAATAATTAAGGTTTCATAATATATTTTCTGATATGAATGCCCTCTAATAATTTTATTTTATTTTTTATTTATTTTTCAAATTTATTTTTTAAAATTATTTTTACACACTGCATTTTGATTCATTGTACACGAATGGGGTACTACTTTTCTTTTCTATAGTTGTACACAATGTAGATTCACACCATTTATGGGATCATACATATACATAGGATAATACTGTCTGTCTCAGTCTACTGTCTTTCCTTCCCCCAACCCCTCCCATCCCATTTTCCTCTACACCATCCAAAGTTCCTCTCCTCTCTTGCCCCCCACCCCCCCCCAATATGTATCATCATTCACTTATCAGAGAAAACATTTGACCTTTGGTTTTTTGGGCTTGGCTTATTTCACTTAGCATAATACTCTCCAACTCCATCCATTTACCAGCAAATGCCATAATTTTATTCTTCTTTATGGCTGAGTAATATTCCATTGTGCATATATACCACAGTTTCTTTATCCATTCATCAGTTGAAGGGCATCTAGGTTGGTTCCACCATCTAGCTATTGTGAATTGAGCAGTTATGAACACTGATATGGCTGCATCACTGTAGTATGCTGATTTTAAGTCCTTTGGGTATAGGTCAAGGAGTGGGATAGCTGGGTCAAATGGTGGGTCCATTCCAAGTTTTTTGAGGAATCTCCATACTTCTTTCCAGAGTGGCTGCACCAATTTGCTACTCCACCAGCAATGTATGAGTGTGCCTTTTTCCCCACATCCACGCCAACACTTACTATTGCTTGTGTTCTTAATTAGCCATTCTAATTGGGGTGAGATGAAATCTTAGGGTAGTTTTGATTTGCATTTCTCTTATTACTAGAAGTGTTGAACATTTTTTCATATATCTGTTGATTGTTTGTAGATTTTCTTCTGTGAAGTGTCTGCTCATTTCCTTAGCCCATTTATTGACTGGGTTATTTGTATTCTTGGAAAGTTTTTTGAGTTCTTTATAGATTCTGGAGAATCTCTATCTGATGTGTGTGTGGCAAAGATTTTCTCCCACTCTATAGGCTTTCTCTTCACATTGTTGATTGTTCTCTTTGCTGAGTAAAAGCTTTTTAGTTTGAATCTATCCCAATTATTGATTCCTGCTTTTATTTCTTGTGCTTTGGGAGTCATGTTAAGGAAGTCTGGTCCTAAGCCAACATGATGAAGGTTTGGACCTACTTTTTCTTCTATTAGGTGCAGGGTCTCTGGTCTAATAATTTATTTTAAAAACTATTACTGGAGAGTCTATTTCAGATAAATCAAGAATGAGTTTCTCAGGTTTTATTTTATTGGCATTTCATTAAAATGTATAGATTAAGCGCTGGGCGTGGTGGCGCACGCCTGTAATCCAAGCGACTTGGGAGGCTGAGGCAGGAGGATCACGACTTCAAAGCCAGCCTCAGCAACTTAGCGAGGCCCTAAGCAACTCAGTGAGACCCTGTCTCTAAATAAAATACAAAATAGGGCTGGGGATGTGGCTCAGTGGCCGAGTGCCCCTGAGTTCAATCCCTGGTTCCAAAAAAAAAAAAAAAAAAATGTATAGATTAAGGTGGGAGTAGAGAGAATATATTTCCATTTATTTAGGTTTCCTTTTATAATTTTCTGTAAAATTTTACAGTTCTGTTCCATGCAAACCACTTTCTTGCATATCTCATTAGGTTTGTTCTTAGGCAGGGTATGCTTTTTATTGCTATTTAAGAATGTGCTATTATATTTTCTACTGTCTTGATTCACCTCTATTAGACAAAGTCAGCAAAAATTTCTCCAGTAAATAAAGGTATAAGGGTAGCTTTACTCTGATGATAATTGTTTAATAATCTATTGGTAGTAATAAAGCATCTGAATTGGTTCCTTCATCAGAACACTCTCTGTGATATGACAAATCAAAGTGACTACCTTTAGCCTTTGCTTTAGGACATTTATTTACTTGGGAAGGAGGCAATTAGGCCAAGCCCTGAGGCTCATATATGTTCAGCCATCCTGGAATCTGAGAACAAAGCAACTGGGAGGCCTCTTTGCTCTTAGTGCAATCATCTCTGATGCTTTATTTTGACTTCCTTTTGTTTCAAGCCCTGATTTTATATAACAGAAGATTTTTAAATTATGCAAAATATTATACGCATAGAAAAGCACATAAAAATAATTTGACCTTCTTTAATAGCTGGGTCAGTTGCTGTGACCCAAATTTAACAGCTGTTGATTTTTTGCAGTGTTGGATTCAGAACTCTTTGTATTGTTTCTGTTAGTCTTTAGGGAAACAAAATGTTCTAAATATAGCAAAAGCACCATCCCTTCCCTTTTCATTCCTGCTGAAATGGGTGTTTCATTCTCATGCATGTTTTCCTCTCTTTATGATTTTTATGTTTACCTCTAAAATATTTATTGACTTATATGCTTTTAACATTTACACAGCTGGTATCACAATGTAACTTGAAATTGAGGACTTTTGAAATTTGTCCTTGTTTGTTGACAAGGTCAGTTCCTTGAAGTTGCTCTTGATATCTTGGTTTACATCCCTTTGCTTGGACTATTCACATGGTTACATCTGGTGGCCAGAAAAACTGAGAAATGTAGTTTTTATTTCATGTAGGCAAACATGAGCCTGGCTTAAAAAACAAGGTTTACCTTACTAAGGAAGAAGAAACAAATAGTAGGGTTACAGCTAGCCATCTCTGCCAAAAACCTTGAAATATAATGTTTACTGTAGCTTTCTAATATACACCTTTATTGGATTAAGGAGATAGTTTTTTCCTTTTCTCAGCATCCTAAAGGATTTTTAAAATTGTATTTAATTAGAAATAAGGGTTATTGGACTCTTCTTTGGCATCTTTTAAGATGACTCTAAGGGTTTATACTCTAATCCAATAACATAATAAACTAATAGATTTTCTACTGTTAAACTATCCTTGCATTCCACAAATAAATTTTAATCAAGCAATAACTTGAGTCTTATATTAGCTACAAACACCCTTTTCTTTTACACCAGTGCAGAATTTTATTTGCTAATATTTTATTTCAGATTTAAATACATGTTCATAAGT
Organism: Glaucomys volans; assembly: GCA_020662805.1. NCBI lineage: Eukaryota > Metazoa > Chordata > Mammalia > Rodentia > Sciuridae > Glaucomys > Glaucomys volans. Next base: position 17,499 of record JAJEJO010057218.1, on the reverse strand, counting down.
TAAATTGGCTTATTGTATTCTTGTTTGCTATTATTTTTATGGCTTTATAAGCAATTTATTATCTAGCTAGTAAAAGTTAATGGGGAAGCTTCCCATCTTTTTTGTATTCTGGAAAATGTATGGCACCTAGGAATTATCTCTAAGTTTTAATATAACTTATCTATAATATCATCTGGGTCTGGGTCTTTTTATCTTTGACTGCTGACTATTCTGTTTCTTGAGTCACTTTTTAGCCATATATATATATATACATATATATAGCCACATATGTATATATATATATAGCCACATATGTGTATATATATACATATATATATACACACACATATTTTTTTTTTACTAGAAGAAAAATCAACCTTTTAGTTTAGATTTCCAAACTTTTGGCAGTAATTTGCACTGAGCTTTCTTTCACAGTTGAAGAAAATCTTTGTGTTGGTATTTTTGTCTCCTGCTTTATGTTGTTTATGTCTCTTTTATATTTTCTTCAAGATAATTGTCAGAGCTTTCACAATTTCATTGAATGTATAAAGTACTAGCTAATGGTCTTTGAAGCCTTTTGCTTACTTCATTATTTTCTGCTTTTAACTCCTTATCTCATCCAAATCGGGCTTATTTTATTAATTCTCTTCTAACTTCTTGCATCCTGTGGTTAGGTCATCATTGCAGGTACTGTTCATCAGCTACTCATTCCTAACTTCATTTTTTTTTTTTGCACATTTGTAACTACAGTGGCTAAAATAGCTATATAATAATATACCAGATACTCTTGGAGCTAGGTACAACCATGTGTTCCAGATATTAGAAGTTGCCTAGGGACATACCAGGAAAGATATTTTTACTGCTCACCAAAGCAGAGAAATACATAAGAACACTGTATTTTTTTCCCCAACTATAAGAAGGAACAAGTGTAGGGAGAAGGCACACCTTTCTGAAAAGACAGCCTAGCAGTGGGTCACATCATACCCACTCACATAGCACTGTGGAGAACTTACTCGTTTGGTCATAACACACCGGAAGTGAGTCTGGGAAACGTGACTAGTCATGTCAATGCTGTAACTCTAGTACTGCAGAAAGAAAGGACAGATCTGTAAGCCAGATTTTTTGTTCACTTGTATTTCTTCCAACATTCAATAACAGAACAATTAAGAAACTAAGTTACTTATGAAAGCACAAGTTTAGAAGTTATTCGCTCATCCTTGAGGGCCTATATAGAAAAAAAGTGATCTTTGAAAATATGCAACCAAATATTGGGTGATACTGCTAGCACTCTTACCTGACAAAAACACCAAAATTCAAACTACAAAAATTGACTTAGGCAAGCGGTAACAGACAGCCTGGGCCAACCTAAAGCAATAATGCTTTCTGTATTCCTTTCTATAAGGGATGCTATGTGGACACACACTGGCATGTCATGGAGAGGCTTCTCAATTCACTATGAAATCAGAAGTAATGCAGACCAAGCTAGTTTACTCACAGTTGGCATTAGCATTGATTTGTACGAACTATAGCCACACAAATTAGCAGAGTTAATGACAAGTGTGTACACAGCAGCAATATTCTGCTATGCATTCAGAAATATTAAAACAGAAAAAAGAACACCATGCTTTAATTCAGTATGTCAACATCACTGTCTTCATTAAAACACTTTTTGATCTATCAGGTGCTATATGATGTATTACAGGAATAAACAGAGGCATTGTCTTTGCTCTCATGGGGCTTTCAGATTCTCATTATGTCCTATTGTCCCAATTATGGGATGTCTAAAAAATTTAAACTGAGCAACAAGTATACCATTGATGGTAACTTCAAAATGAATGTTTTAAGAGTTCTGTTCTTTTGAGAGAAGTAACAGGTGAATGATTAGTAATAATATTCATTGATATTATTAGTAATATAATATTATTGATGAGAGTAAATTATATTTTAAGATCCAGATTATGACTTCCCAACCTATTTCGATGCATGTGTGTCAATTACATTGAAATATTGACAGAAGTGAAAATTTGGGACTTAATGGGTTAGTAGAGAACAAGCATGGACATATTTATAGGAAACAAATATGGACTATGATATCTAGTAGGTGCTTAGGTGTTTGTTCCTGCTTTGTTTTATTACTGTTAGCTGTGAGCAGGTTGAGTGGAAGAAATGGCTGGATTCAGAAGAATGAAACAAATATGAGAAGGGACAGAAGCAACCTGAAGGAGACAGGCAGCAATTTGGGTAGACTGGCTTTATGAGATAGGTACTATCATAGTATGTTTTATCTGAAAGGATCCTTGCATAGGGAAGCTGTCATTTTTTAAGATGAGAGAGCTGCAGTGACATGCTCAGTGTCCACCAGAGAGTTAGTGGCAGAGCCAGGTCTAGAACTAGCTCTCCTAACTCTGTTCTGACATTTATTTTCTACATGGCTTATCCTAAATGCTTCCAGAAGCAAAGACACACTTATTCACACTTGCTTTATAAGACTTCTGGAACCCAACTCTAGCTTTACAAAAAGTATGCATTAAGCATCATCTGGGGACAATACCCAATGCTTTGGATGTTCTGCCCTCAGTGTTTCTCAGAGAATTCATCTCCACCTTTCACACCTAAAACTCCCTTGGCAAAGTCTAGGCCCCTTCTTCGCTGGAGGCTTTGATTTTAACTCACTATTGGACTGGCTTGAAACGCTGACTCTCTTGATATCATATCTATGAAAGAACCCGGCCCCCCATATTCCTAGTTTTAAATAATCACACTTATCTTTTAATAAAAAGCCAAACACTGGAGAACTTCCTATAAAATTTCTCAGTGCATAGTTCTTTTCTGTTCTGAAGAGAAATGATACATTCTGATTAAATCTGAAACTATGACTTAATGTATTCAGAATCAAATATAAACAAATCTCCACAGGTTGTGGTAAAAATCAAAATTGTCCTTTACAATTCCACTCCAAATTAAAGAGAATGGAGCAGTTTTTCATCATCTGAAAAATGTGCAGAATGGATGAAGAAAGAAAATTATAGAGGCGTTGGTGACAGAATCCTGGTACTATAGCTATTTGCTGAAATGCATTTTTTTTTTTTTTCAGATGACTGCTTTAAAAGAAAATGGCTACTAAGCTCAAGCCCATAAAGGAAATTCAGATCAGCATTACACCTAATGTAGCATTTTAAAACATCATCTCTGAGTAAGTTTACCAAAATATTCCACGTTTGGAAATATTGTTGAAATGTCTCCATATGCACGACATTGTGCTGTGGGTAGAATGACAACAGTACCCTATAAAGGGACAAGTGGAAAGCACAGCTGTGAGCACAGTGGAGCTCACAATCAAGAAATAGATTATAGAGCTGGGTACCTGTGGCATGCCCCTATAATCCCAGAGACTCAGGAGGCTAAGGTGGGAGGATCACAAGTTTGAGACCAGCCTCAGTCATGTAGCAAGACCCTAAGCAACTTAATGAGACTCAGTTCTCAAAAAACAAAAAGGGCTGGAGATATGGTTTAGTAGTTAAGCACCTCTGGGTTCAATCCCTGGTACCAAAAACAATAACAAACAAAAAGAAATAGACTATAAGAACAAGAAAGTCTTCTAAAGAAGCAAAACTTAAGCTAAGTCTTGAAGGATAGGCAAGATCTGTACAAGTGGAGAGGAATAAGGAGCAGGGCTGATGTTTAGTTAGATATTTTGGTTCAATGGCACCGGCTGCTGTGCCTGGTACTTACTCTCTGAACTAGTGAATCCATTCTGAATGGTTGCTGGACCTGTCAAATGGGTTGTTAGGTGTTCTGAAAATCACCCCCGGGGGGGCATTCCTCAACACAGATATAGAAGTGGCTATTGGAAGGTCAGGGAGCAGTTTGACCTGCCCTCACCATCAAAACGGAGCAACCAAATTGAGAAAAAAAGAGATTCATTTCTAGTTGTTGCTATGTCTCAAGTAAGTTTAACATATCTGTGCAAAGACATCTGCTAATATCATGCAAAAACTGTCTCAGTCATAGTGACATCAGTTTTTTTTTTTTTTTTTTTTTTTTTTAACCATGCTGGGTATCAAACCCAGCTTCACACATACTGGGCAAGTGCTCTACCACTGAGCTATGTCCCTCAGCTGGACATTAGTCTTAGACTTCATTATTATATAGGCATATGAGTTGAACTGACAAAACTCATTCAATGGGCATCGATGACGATAATGTTTGTTTACCAGAATGAGAACTGTACTGTCCCTTACAACTCTGGGATCCAATTTCAATCCTTTCTCAATACAAACTTTAAAGCAGTCTCATCAAGAAACAGCAGAGCTGGTCGGTCTTCTCTAGCAGGTACTTCTGCCATTTCACCTTTGGAGGTAAGTAGCCTCAGGGACACGGAACCAATTTTCAGCAGTGATTTGCTACAATATTGAATACACATCTCAATACCTTCATAGATAGGAAAGAAGGGTCTGATTCATCAACACTTTCCTTTAGGTCAGCAAACACTCAGGGAACAATTAGACTGTTTATAAAGCCTTGGTACCTGGAATAGTACAAAGTCAATTTAAAAAATATATTGAATATGTGAGCTTTTCCAAATTGTCATCAACTGTTATGACAAGCTATTAAAGAAGCTATTGTAGAGGCCTGGAGGAGCAGCTGATTTCAAAACAGTAAATCAAGTCTTGGTCAAGAGCACTGATGAAAAGAGAACAGGATTCTTGCTGTGTTTATGAGTGGCTCAAGACAGCTTTAATACATCAATCACAGGTAGGCAGCCTGCTCTGGTCTATGCCCCTGACTCTCAGCGTGACCTTTTGTGAGTCACCAGACGGCTTTCAGGCTCCGTTACTCAGCCGAAAACAAAGCCAAGGAGCAGAAACCTCAATGAAAAACAGGCACTGAATCACTAATGAGATTTCCTGGGGAAATAAATTCCTCACCTCTACAACCCCCTCTCTGTGACAGCCCCCTCTAGACTGCCGTGTCCCACACATTCGAGAGACGGTGAGCAAAGGCACGTGGCTGCGCTGCCCCCACTCCCCCCAGCTTCAGAAGCATTTATTGGGAAGAATTCACTGTCGTTCTTAAAATAGCAAAGCCGGGGAGAAAGAAACCATCACATGATCCTGCTTTAGAAATTTGAGCATAAGCTTTGGATTCAAAACCTCTCAATGAACTATGGTTTGCTGAGAGACTTTGGAGAGCAGGCCAAGGAAACTCTCCCTTTCGGTTAGTTTAGTTCTAAACAGTTTACAGTTGAATAACCAGTACTTTGAAATATTTCCGCCACCTCTAGGCAAAAGCATTCATTATTGTGAAACTTTCTGCTAAAATCAAAAGATCAGAGTTGCATGGAAGTGTACTGAGGTGCCTTGTGGGAGAAACCAAGTTTGGAGCAGAATGGCTGAACAGCAGCCTCCTAGGAGGGTAATAGAATAGGTGAAGGGTGGACTTGGAAATACCACCAGTTCTCTGAACCTCCCCAACTCCAAGTCACAGTAGGCCAACTGGGGAAAAAGGAAGCTCAGAAGGAGGATGTGGAGAATGAGACTGCGCTTTTGCTTTGAAGATTGTTCATCCCTGGGGGGGGCAGTACCTACCCCCACACCAGGCCCTTGTCTGCTGGGCCCCTTGGAAGGGTTCCACATGGCTGAGCCCCACTGAATCAGTCAGTCTATTTAGTGGATCGTAAGAAAAGCTGACGATATCAAGGCTCCAAGGCAGGCTGCCACCCCAGAGCCTCAATCGTAACTAATGGGGGTTTAAAAAGGAGATCAGAAAATATCATGCAGATAAAATACAGAGATAGGAGGAAAGACCATAACCTCAATCTGCAAAATGTAATAGCTTTGTCAAAATAAAAGCCAAAGCTAAACTCTCCCGCTGCTGCACACCTCCTAGCTCGAGGGAACTGTTCAAGCAGAGAGGCATTTTCTATTAGTGCAAACTCTGAATGCAGCAGGGAGAAACCTAGCCATAATATCTGCACAACGGCCCTCCATGCAAACACCATTCCAGTAATGGGAAATTTTAATGATGTAAAGCAGCAAGGTCACACGATACATCCAGGCAGCCCTTGGAAAGACACTGCCTCGGCAGATATTACAGAGGAGAGCTCAGAATTGCTCTTGGTTCATTAGGCTTTGCCTGAGGGTTTTTTTCTTCCACTATTAACTACAAACAAGGTTGAGGTTCTTGTTACTCAGTTCCTTGTATGCAATGCAAAGAGGTGAAGGGCAGGGTTTGTAAATATGGAAAAGCAGATGGCTTAGACGTGTTTTTACAATACTTGAAATATTCTCTCTGAGTCACCTTAAATATGAAAATTGCAAAAGCCTTATCAATGTTGCAGTATTTTTTTCTACTCATGTATAGATAAAGGTACTATATGCACATAAATATACACACATGGGGGTGGATTGATTCCCTCCCCTCCATATAGCACCACCACATCTTCTTACAGTTGGCCTCCTTCTCCCAGCTTTATGACCCCATTGAGATCGCTCTTGCTGTTTTCTTCCTTGTTACATTTTGATATTTCAAAGCATGGCCTGGATCTCACTCCCATCTCCCCACTCCACATTATTAATGAATTGGAAAGCAGACATCATTAGTTTTCGGAGACCATTTCTTTTAAAATTTACAGACCCCTTCATCTGAATCCCGAGAGACGGTCTGCTGTTCTCATCTTAGAATCTTATTAGCATCATATCTTCTGTATCCTGCCATGCAAACTGCATGGCTCTGCACTTTCTAGCACTTGACCCTTTTGCGGACGGAATTAATTTACTCTTTGAAGATGCAGCAGCATGCTGTTGTGCTTGTTAAAGAAAGAAAAGCCAAGCAAGGAGATGGTAAAGCAAGCAAAGAAAATTCTGTTTAAAAGCAAGCTCTGGTAATCCAAGTGAGATGGAGACCGGACAGCAGAAACTAATAACCAGTGACTGTTGATGGCAACAGGCAAATGAGCTGATTAGCAGGGCTCGTTGAGAATTTCTGCATCCAACCTCTAAGAAGCATTGGAACGAGCTTCCTGGGATGGACGAGACTGCAGGAATTACTCTGCACTACAGCCTTTCGTTCTCAGGAAGCTCTTTGGTTCAATAGGAGAAAACTCAAGTGACTAATGCTGATTTTGGGCCACCTGATCTATTTCCTGAGTTCTTTTAGACTCATTTACTCAATACTTACTGTGTGCCACGTACTCTTTTCGATATAGGAGACACACCAGTGTGTAGGACCACGTAATGTCCCATTAGTCATGGAACTTAGTTTCTAGAAAAGGAGTAAAAAAAACAAACAAAAAAACACAGGTGTGTATGTATACATGTATACACACATACATATATATGTAAACTAATAATTAGAAATGTAAGTTTGGGTAGTGTGTGATGGAGGAAAATAGAGCCATGTCAAAGAATAGAGATTGATAAGAGGAATTATTTGAAATAGGCTGAACTGTTTACCCAGAAGTTGACATTCAAGCTGAGATGTTAATGATATAAAAGAGTCAGATCTGCGAAGATCTCAGGGATGAGTGTTCCAGACAAGAGGTAAAGCCCTTAAAGCAGAACAAGACTGAAATATTTATTTAAACAGAGTCAAGGTGGCTGAAGTGCAGTTAAGAGGAAAGTGAGTGATAGGAATAATAGTAGCCGGGGTAGAAATGTAAAGCCCAGGAGAAGGAGTTGAAATTTTATCCCAGTCAAGAAGAAAACAAAGGATGTTTTAAGATCTCTTCTGATGCTTTGTAAAAAGAGACTCAAGGGTGGGGGCTGGGGGACAGAATGGAAGCAAGGAAACAAGGTTGCAGGTTACAGGAGTTATCACAGAAGACTAGGCAAGAGATTGTCGTGGTGTCTGGGACCTCAGTGGCAGCAATGCAGGTGGTAAGAGGTGGAGGGACTCAGGACATTTTTAAGATAAAGCTATGAAGCTTGTTTAGGAATTGGATGAAGGAGTAAATGTGGACGTCTTTAACCAAGTGGCAGAGACAGGAGGGGGAGCAGACTGAAGAGAAAATGAAATGCTCCATTTTGGCCAGCTTAAATCTGAGATGGTCATTAGAAATACAAGTTGATAAGGGGCTTATAATAGAAGTATGAAATTACCTTTTAAAACCATGTGATTAAGTTGGGCGTGGTGACAGCATGCCTATAATCCCAGTGGCTTGGGAGGCTGAGGTAGGAGGATCATGGGTTCAAAGCCAGCCTCAGCATGGGCAAGGCACTAAGCAACTCAGTGAGACCCTGTCTCTAAATAAAATACAAAATAGGGCTGGGGATGTGGCTCAGTGGCCGAGTGCCCCTGAGTTCAATCCCTGGTTCAAAAAACAACAACAACAAAAACCATGTAATTAGATGAGATTGCCATAGGAGGGAGTTTTGATGGAGAAAGACCCAAGGATGGTTTTAAGGCACTCCCAAAAGTAGAGGTCAAGACAGGGAAAGGAAGATCTTCAAGCAATCAACAGATTTATGAAAAAATGTTCAACATCCCTAGTTATAAGAGAAATGCAAATCAAAACCACCTTACGATTTCATCTTACCCCAATTAGAATGTCTTTTATTAAGAATACTGACAACAACAGATGTTGGCGAGGATGTGGGGAAAAGGGTACACTCATACATTGCTGGTGGGATTGCAAGTTGGTGCAGCCACTCTGGAAAGCAGTGTGGAGATTCCTTAGAAAACTTGGAATGGATCCACCATTTGACCCAGCTATCCCACTCCTTGGCCTATACCCAAAGGACTTAAAATCAGATTACTACAGTGATGCAGCCACATCAATGTTCATAGCTGCTCAATTCACAATAGCTAGATTGTGGAACCAACCTAGATGCCCTTCAATAGATGAATGGATAAAGAAACTATGGTATATATACACAATGGATTATTACTAGCCATAAAGAAGAATAAAATTATGGCATTTGCAGGTAAATGGATGATGTTGGAGACTGTCATGCTAAGTGAGATTAGCCAATCTCAAAAATCCAAAGGCCAAATGGTCTCTCTGATAAGTGAGTGATGATGCAGAATGCAGTGGAAGGGTGGCAAGAATGGAGGAAGGATAGATAGCATAGAGGGAAGGGAGG
>JAJEJO010057163.1:13142-37003 GCA_020662805.1 Glaucomys volans | reverse complement strand
CCCGTGTCACCGTGTGCTTCCCTGTGTCACCTGTGTGCCCCCCCCCCATGTCACCCGTGTGCTCACCTGTGTGCTCCCCTGCGGATTGTTGTGGGAACTGAAACAGATGTCAGGAAGTATCTGGAGCAGTAGATTCAGAGAAGATGCTCAGGTTTCCCTCTGCCATACTCCAGGGGCTCTCGAGTGCCCTTACTTTGGGTTTGTGCTGCAGCCACACTAGTCTGTTGATTACTCCAGGCTTATAGGCCCAGGGCTGCTGGTCTGAAAGAAATGTTCCTAGTGAGGGCCTCACCTGCATGGTTTTAAAGGGATGTCCACCTTCCAAACTACAATCTTGAACTCTTGTATTGTTTTGGGTTTGGTTTGGGCTTCAGTAACCAGGATTGGAACCTAAGGGCGCTTAACCACTGAGTTACATCCTCCGGCCCTGTTTAAGTTTTTGAGACAGGGTCTGACCAAGTCGCTGAGGCTGGCTTTGAACTTGGGATCCTCCTGCCTCAGCCTCCCTTGTTGTTTTGTTTTGTTTTGTTTTTGAGGCAGTAACAGAATGAAGTAATTCTGGAAGTTTAGGGAGTGAATAGGTTTGGTTACAGTCACGATTGCTGAAGGACAAGTTCCTAGGCTATCCTGTCTGAAAATCCTGGACTTTGTTCTGTGGCAGTGGCTGATGCTGTTGTTCCTCTCTTAGTTTTGCAGTTTTCTTTTCCAGCTTTTGACCCTTCAGGTGTGTGTATAGATATCTTTTCTGAAATCTCCTCTCTCTCTCCCTCCACAACATTTTTAGAAAAGGCAGCTGATTATAGGGCAGGGTAAGGGGGGTTGTTTAATATTTCACTTCAGTGAAATGTGACATTTTGCTTTAATCATTTTATTTATTTATTTTTCTCCAGGGCGAAATTCGAAGATAAGCAAAGACCTCTAAAAAGTCTTTGGAGAGGTCTCTAAGTATGTGTAATGGTGTGTAAGCAGCTGAAGAGGAACTGACCCCAACAGAACTAATTGAATAATTGAGGCAGGTTTTTGCAGGTCATCAAATTCGGTCCAGAAGTCAAAGACTCTTCCTTTGAATTCAAGGACTGTGTGCATTTAATAAGAGGATGACCTTTCAATTTAATTTCAGTATAGAAGACCATCTGGAAAATGAATTAGCTCCTCTTGGGGATGGAGCTTTGACTCTGGATTCCTCAAAAGCATCATCGGTCTCAGAAAGTCAAGAAGGAGAACCAGGAAACAGAAAATGTTGTGCAAGACGGTCTGAGGCACCTCAGGAGCACTTGTGGGAGCATGAGTCAGTGGAGAATGGAGCTCCCTCTCCAGATGAGGACAGCCCACCCAGTGCAGCTGACAGCTCAGGGGACTTGGGGACGCATGACGAATGCCCCTGCTTGAGAGTTGCCAAAGAGCATGCTGTGCCTAGAGATTTGAAGAAAGTGCTGGAAAATAAAGTCATAGAAATGTTGCCAGGTCTCCGGCATGTCAACATATCAGTAGTGAAAACCACCTTGTTGAAAGAGAACTTCCCTGGAGAAAACATAGTTTCAAAAAGCTTTTCTTCACACTCTGATCTGATTACAGGGATTTATGAAGGAGGCTTAAAAGTCTGGGAATGTACCTTTGACCTCCTGGCTTATTTCACAAAGGCCAAAGTGAAATTTGCTGGGAAAAAAGTATTGGACCTTGGCTGTGGATCAGGGTTGCTTGGTATAACTGCACTCAAGGGAGGGGCCAAAGAAATTCATTTTCAAGATTATAACAGTTTGGTGATTGATGAAGTGACCCTACCTAATGTAGTGGCTAACTCCACTTTGGAAGAGGAAGAAAAGGATGGAAATGAACCAGATGCAAAAAGATGCAGGAAATCAAAAGTAGCCCAAGAATTGTGCAAGTGCCGTTTCTTTTCTGGGGAGTGGTCTGAGTTTTGTAAGCTTGTACTAAGCAGTGAAAAACTCTTTGTAAAATACGACCTCATTCTCACCTCAGAAACCATTTACAACCCGGAGTATTACAGTGCTTTGCACCAGGCATTCCATAGACTGCTGGGTGAAAACGGGCAGGTGCTTCTGGCCAGCAAGGCACATTATTTTGGTGTTGGTGGAGGTGTTCATCTCTTCCAGAAGTTTGTAGAAGAAAGAGATGTATTTGAGACTCGAACACTCAAAATAATTGATGAAGGACTAAAAAGATTTCTAATTGAATTGACTTTTAAGCAGCCCAGTTAATATTCACTGAGTCTCCTAAGTGAAGTAAACAGAATGACTCCAAACTTCTGTTTTGCTATTGTTTTTTACCTGAATTTATGGTGTATGTTTAGTTTGTTTCTTCAAATAATAGACCAACAACCTTGTGTTTGCCAGGAGAGGCTGAGAACGTGTCCTTGAGCATTGGCGAGATGGCCTGGTAATCTCTTTGTAGGAAAGTTCTCTCTTTTCATTCTTTTTGCTCTTTCTCCCACCTTGGACGTCTCATGAAATTGTTCCCAAGAAATCCTGCCATTTCTTATCTCAGGTTTGTGAATTTCTTCCCAGCCTTTTTTAGTTCCTTGTTCACATGAAGTGTCTGGTCAGATTTTTAAATGATATTGCATTTCTAAATGGCACTGAACTTAAATATTAGGTTGAAGGCCTTTTGTAACTAGGAAGGTTTTATTTTCATATTCATTTACGTAGGATGCTGAGCAGTTGAAATGAATAAGGAAGTAAGAATCTGATGGAGTATAAAAGTGATACAGAGAACTTAATGTTAACCCCTTACAGCTAAGTAAGAGACCCTCAGGTCTTGGTAGGAGAAAAAAGAATAGGAAAAGAGAATTTTGGAGAGTGTAAACTCTTATCAGTTGTTAAACAATGTAGGAGGGAAAAAAAGTATTTTACTGCTTTTGTTGATTTTAGTGCAAAAATATTCACATCACTGAAATTGAGACCTGCTATGCTATCTATAATTGTCAGCTTTTTTCTTTTTAAATCTAATCCTCACAAACTTGTTTTAGACCCTCACATGCTTTTTCCCCCTTTCTCTTATTGGTACTTTATAGTTGTACATAATAGTTGGGTTCATTCTGACATCATCACACCTGCAGGAATTTGATTACTCCATTTCAGTCCCCAGTGACCCGCCTTTTCCTTCCCCTCGGCCCCCACCCCATTCCCCTTCTTCTGTTCTACCGGTCTACCTTGCATTCACTTATATATTTTTTTTGAAGTTATACTTCATGTATGTATAATATGTCAAAATGTACTCTACTGTCATGTATATCTAAAAAGAAATTCATTTGTATATTTTTAATTGATGCTTTCTAGCTGTGGTATAAATGCTTTTCACTGTGGTATATTTATACACGCACACAGTATGATTTTGTCAGATTCATTCTTCATTTCCTCCCCATTTCCACCCCTCTCCTCTTCCCCTGTCTCCTATTCCACTGATCTTCCTTCTGTCTTTATAATATCAACACCCTTTTTTCCCAGCATTTTTTCTTTCTTGGAAATACCTTAATTAATGCTACATCTTAGATTTAATTTAATGTGGTATTATTGGAAACCTGTCAACTAAGTACTTGGATAGCATCTTGCTTCATAATTATTACCTTTTCAGATATATGTCAGCCCCACTTTGGTAATGACCATGACAGCTAACAGTTTTTAGCATATACTATATGCATGACAGTTGAGCTTTACACACACTAACATTTAATATTCCAAAGAGCCCTGGATTAGGCTCCAATTACTATCCTAATTTTATAGCTAAAGCAAATCTCAAAGGAATTAAGTAATTTGCCCCCAGTCATATTTCTCACCTTGAACTGGAATCTCAACTAAAGCCATTTGGAAATTATACTTTTCACCTCCTCAGGGTCTCATCCCTATCAGTGCCTGTTTCATCACAAACATTTCTTAACACCTGTTTATTATTCTGAAGTGAAAGTCATAGTTAAAGAAGTTTGTATCAAGTCTGGTGTAGTGTATCCCTATAACCCCAGTGACTCGAGAGGCTGAGGCAGGAGGATCACAAGTTCAAAGCCAGCCTCAGCAACTTAGTGAGACACCATCTCAAAATAGACTGGAAGGGTAACTCAGTGGTAAAGTGCCCCTAGTACCATAAAGAAAAAAGTTTATCATTAAAAAGTACACACACACACACACACACACACACACCACTAACATATATAGGGTCACTTATATTCTTCCTGTGACGTGAAGAAAGTCATTTATGATCACTTTGTGTCTCATCAGATAAATGCACGGTGGCAGGCAGTGGCACACTGGCCACAGGAGGCAGGCAGTAGCTGAAGCTAGTCCCTAGAGTGCCATTGCTGGAAATGCCAGCTGCAATTCCAGACCCAGCTGCTGCACAAGGTAGTACAAAGGGGCCGGCCAGCTGCATGGGCCCCGGAGAGGCTCAGGCAGGGGGAGAATCCTGTGATAGATAACTGGTGTTTTCCTGATAAGCTCTTCAAGATGAATTACCCTTCAGTAGGGTCACGCATGAGTCCTGTCCAGGAGTAGCAGAGGCCCTGGACACAAGTTCAGCCCCTAGAGGGGGCCAGCAAATGCAGAAGGTATCCAAAAGAAGCTCAGTCCAGTGAACTAGATAATTGTGAGGTAACAGACCAAAGGGACACACCTAACCAAGACAACTGGCAGGAAGAGGACTCAGGATATGAATTATGGCTGCAAATCCAGAGGGATGTGAAGTTAGATTTCTTATGCAAATAATTTAATTGTTTAAGGAGACATATAGGCTAAGACAATGGGTTTTGTAGTTCAATACCTTGAATTTAAAACTGTTTCCCATATCACGATGAATCCCACTAATGTGTGTAATTAAAGTGTTATGAAAAATAGATTTTAAAAACCCTAAAAATTTTCAATTACCCTGTGAGTAAAACAGAACTTTCAATAGTTTTCTTCCCTGATGGAGCTCTTTGAAGAATACCAGTTAATATTGAAGGTCATGGATCTTATCACACGTTTCCCGTGTAGAAAGGAAAGTTATTATTTCCCAGAATAATATTTAGTCACCCTGTTTTCCTAGACAGATGGGAAGTCCTGCTCACTTTTGTTAAAAGTTAGGTTTGTACCTTTTGCATTTTACAAATCCAGCCCAGAACTTGGAGAAGAAAAACAAGTTCCAGACTCCATCTCTGCTCTCTCCACCACCCACCTGCCCACTTCAGCTCCTCCCTGCCCCACCTCCTCCCCTCCTGGTTCCTGCAGAATCCCCAGGAAGCTCTGTCACCTGCCTGCTGTGTTCTGCCTGGGGCTCCTATTTCTTACCTGTGCCTGTTCTCTAAGTTCCAGCTCGCTGTCCCACGGATGGCTCTCCGTCCGGGTTCGCTGTGCTGGCCGAGAGCGGGACTCCCGTGCCACATGCATGGCTAGGGACGTGCGTGCTGCAGTGGCTGCAGATGTGCGCCAACCGCCGGGCTGGACAGTGAGTGGAGTGAGCGCCTTGGCTTGGCTTTTCCGCACCCTCCATGCTGTCGCACTCAGGGCTGAGTAAGCCCCGGGGAAAGGACCTCCGGGACACTGACACCGCTGGACTAGGTGGTGGCACTGTGCTCCACGATGTAGGGGCACTCCTCTGAATAAAGCCACATATTAAAATTACCAACAACTGGGATGCAGCCCAGCGGAGGGGTTGCCTGGGCCATGCAGGAACCATTTATTGCGGCCCAGGGACACAGCTCCTCTTCAACCAGAGTGGCTGGGGAAGCCACGGTCCACTTATCAGCACCAGACACTCCTCACAATTCCAATTCTGCCTTTTGGAGAAACTAAAAGTGAATCCAGATAACCCTTGTCTTCGTCTGCAAGGGAAGTCCGAGAGAAGGGCCTTTTCAGGATAAGGATTATTTCCTTGTTCGAAATAAAAACTATAATACTGATGGACAGTATTGGTGACTTAGTACTCCTAAAGGCGGGGCGTGTGGCCCTCACAGAGCAGGGCCGGTGGCCAGCTGACCTGTGACCTGCACACACTGAGGGGTGCGATGGCCGCGCCTCTCCGTGGGGTTTACTGCGAGATGGAAGGGGCCCTGGGAGGAGCCTGGAGTGCGCACCCGAGGCGCACAGCACGTCCGACGCCTCGGTCTCTCGGAACCCCAGGCAGCTCGCCACACGCTGGAGCACGTGGTGCCTTTTGCTAAGAGTCCCCTTCCTCCAGGCAGAGTCGGCCCTGAGAGGGCTCAGTCCTGGCCTCCTCAGCTCCTCTTAGTAGTGCCAGGGCTGAGTCCCACAAAGCCCGCATTTTCCAGCTGACGACAGAGGGACAGGGGCTTCGGCTGCTCAACACCAAGAGAACAACGCGCGTACTTGGGTGCCCTCCAGGTACAGGAAGGGCTGTGAGAAACGGCTTTTCTCCTCGTAGTGCTCATGACCGCCACTCTGGAGGGCATCCAGCATGGTGAGGAGGTTGGTTTCAGTTGCTCTGCAGCAGGTGAGTACAGAGAAAGACAGCAGGGTTAGAGCCGGGAGGCCAGCACTCCCCTGAGCGCCTCCCGCGCACCGGCATCGGGTGAGCACTGAAGTCCGATGGCTGCAGGAACCGGCCCTTCGGCCCTGTCCAAGAGTCTCAGAGGTTTTCAGCCATCCCGGGAGCACCACAGCAGCAGCGATGACTGCAATTCCAAAAGCCTCCAGTTAGCCAGACAGCAGGGCTGCCGCTCTAGCGATTTTCTCAGACAACTCTCAAATCTCCTGCAGGTCCCAAAACTAAACTCCTGGTCCCAACAGAGTGCTCTTGGATCATTCCACAGCCCAGCCAGCTCTCCGATCTTCCTGATGCTGCAGAGAAGAATCTGATATGCTCATGCAGACAACAAAATGACCCACTGGGAGATCTGAGAAACTTGTTTAGTCAAAGAAATAGAAGAAAAATGACTATCCCTACCCTCTCTTGTATGCTGCAAAGCTTGTCTGGATTCTTTATGTGTATGGAAATTTCCTAGAACTCAAAATTCTTCCAGATTTTTACCTATTTTAGGCTAATTTCTTTGCAAATTTCTTTAATTAGATTCTGAGCTTATTTTCAGTAGCATGGAAAAGATATTCGGGTGAGGGGTGCTTTTTGAGGGAAGAGCCTGGGAAAGTCTAGTAAAATAAAGCCCGGAATTCAAGACACAGCCAGCAGGCTCTGGCACCCCTCTGCCCCCTGCCCCAACTGTCTCTACCAGCCTCGTCATTATGATTGCTTCCCACCCTCTTTGTGTTTGAAGATTCTTTTGGGGAAACACATTTTTCTGCGATTGGCTTTTCTTCCGTGAGTTTCCACAGAGTGAACTGTTTCCTGTTTTCTTTGCCGTCCTCAAGCTTCTCCAGGACTTTTACAATGAGACCCAAAAAGATTCTCTCATCCATGGAGAACACCACAGAGGAACGGTTCTAGGAAGGGTGGCACAGTTCCTATCACTCCAACGTTCAGTTCCTTTACCAGAAAATGCGTTCCAGCCTGCATCTTAAACATTAAAGTAACTACCTTCCTAACTTTCTACTTGTTTTTCATTTTCCAAAAGTGGAAACAACATTCTATTCTATCACCTCCCCTGCAAATACTTCTGCTAAGTCTTTCATCTGGTCTACTAACAGTGCAGCACAAGGAGGAACGACCTTAGACTCCACACCATGAGCCATCCTGACGCCTGGGGATGTCAATGCTTGCTACCGGCTCTGGCTACCATGTAGATACTTTACTCAATTGCTTAAAAATAAATAACGAAGGCAAATGTCAGAAGCCGAATGAAAATTTTTTAGCCCATAATTAGTTTAAAAGGACTTCCTGAATGGGCCCACTGTTGGGTTCTACATAAACAAACCCATGCAGTTCTGCTGCCTGGAGTATTTTATCAAGGAAGAATGGAGTCCTGCTGCCAGCCACCCACTAGGTTCCAGTGCCTTGTGTTTGATTTTCCCTATACTTAAAAGCAAAGAGAATTCCACCCTACTCTGCAGTCTGCACACATTCTCATTCCACCAAGGAATCACTGAGTACTTACTGTGTGTAGAGAAAGCAACTTCCATTTTCAATTTCAGTCAAAGAAATGTATTTCTTTTTTTCTCCCTCCCTCCCTCTCTCTCTTTCTTTTTTGCAGCAGGGATTGAACCCAGGGGTGCTTAACCACTAAGTCACATCCCCAGCCATTTTTATTTTTGAGACAGGGTCTTGCCAAGTTGCTTAGGGATTCACTAAGTTGCTGAGGCTGGCTTTGAACTTGTGATCCTCCTACCTTGGCCTCCGAACTGCTGGGATCGCAGCTCTGTGCCTGGCAGAAACGTATTTCTCATAGAAGAGTGTGTCCCCCTGTGTACCAACTCCACACGGTGCAGGTTGCATGGCTTCTCCTGGGCCTGTTGTGAAAGCAGGGCAATGAGGAGACACATCCCGGGTGTGCTCCTGTCTTGTCCCCCTTTGCTGTGACCTGAGTGCCTCCTTTGTTAATCAAGGGACTTTGTCAGATGTATTGTGTGAAGGGTCGGAGGTGAGCCAGAGGGAGACAGAACCCTAGCTTTGAACTCAAGCTGTCCATCACCAGTGTCCCAGAGAGGAGGAGGGCTGCACAGAAGCTGACCCAATTCAAACTAGGTGGGACAGCAGCTGAAGAGGAGGTGGAGGAAGACGCACGGGCAGGCAGGCGAGGGTGCCAGTCCTAAGGAAAGTGAGAGAGAGGTCCGGTGCTGGAAAGGCAAGACGGGAGAACCCGGGAGGAAGCCAGGCAGGTGGTGTCCAGTGCTCACCTGGAATCCACACTCTGGCTGAACTGTAACCAGTGACAGGGAGACACTGCTGACAATGGCAGGTGGAGGCACTCAGGGGACAGGGAGAGGCCCTGGCTGACACCGAGAGGGCTTGCTGCACCTTGCACTGCACCCATGGGGCTCCGGGTGGCGGCACCATTGCTGCACGTTGTACCTGGAGCCACCTGCACCTGCGTTCCTGGGCAGCCCTCCAAAACTGTGCTGATGGCCGTCAGCTTCTTTATATCAACCCTGCAGCACTATCCTTAACCTTACAGTGCTGGAGAGAAAGTCATGACTGGAAAAAAATCTCTCCACAAATATGTATCGGCTCCCAGTCACATGTCAGGTGCTGGACTCAACATTGGGATGTAAAGATAAAGTGATGCCCTTTTGTGTCCTGGGGAGCGGCTGAGCAAGGCTGGAAACAGTAACAACTGCTGCAGCCTCGTCAAGGATGTTGCACCCACTGCGCAGCTCTGCAGAGTAGGGCCGCGTCCCTGTGATGGGGTGCAGGAGGTCCAGGGGAAGAGGACGGGTGGATGTTCCCCCCAGGTCTAACCATCTGGTAGAAAGCGGTTGTGCTTTCAGACAGAAACAACTTAGAGAGCTGACCACAGAGCTAGGAAACCCTGCCTCTTTCCTGACTCAGGATTTTAGGAATGGAAATGGTTTCTGATGGTAAGGGGACAGACAAGGGGACAGACAGCTCCTGAGAAGATCAGGTGGGCTTTAGGAAAATGGGCTGAAGGTGAGTAACCTAAATCTCCCCGAGGGAGGTGGCTGAGCATGCCTCCCCTTGCCCCAGTTAGAGCTTCCCCAGCCTCCAACTTGGAAGGGCAGGGTTTCTTTTTATTAGGGAAAATGACTAGTTTCCCTATATACATACTTGTAAGCAGACCATTAACGCGAAAGAGGAAAATAGCAAAAAACGACAGCCGAAGCTGGGACACTGCTGAGAGAGAAGAAATGCCTTTGGAACAGGGTTGGAGACTTCCAAGAGATGACACTTGACCCCAGACTCAAATGTAAGTGGATTTTCATCAGACTGAAGGGGGCCTGGAGTCGGAAGAGTGGAGAGCTGAACACTTAACAGGCAGGAGGACTAGTCAGAAAGAGCAGCGAGCTCTGAGATGCTAATGTGAATTAGCACGTTTGTTGTGAAGTGGAACAGGAGCGGCCTGTGAGGGTGAGGAGGGTGAGTGCCACGGCCTAACACCACACCGGGAGCTCAGGTTCTGAAGACCGGGCTCGGTTTAATGCAGAACAAACAAACATATATAACAGACATTCACTAATTACAAATTGCCAATAGCTGTTAACACCCTCATATTAAGCTCCTGATTATGCTCATGATCAGACCGATTAAGGGAAGAGAAAATGCCTGAGCTCTGTGTCCTCAGGTACTCCTACACATGTTAATCTGTGAGTTCCTTGAGTGTTTGGCAGACCTACTGTCTGCCAGGGCGGTTCTGGGCACAGGGGTAGAGGAGGAGAGTCTGCATTTCCAACGGACCCCCAGGAGACACAATGCTGCTGGAGTCCAGACAGCACCCCCAGGAGCAAGGCTCCAAACCGCTGAGCTCTGTGACCTCTGCAGATGTACAGCTGGCCGGCCACTGACCGGAGCTCCCCAGTTTACCCTTATTCTCCCTAAAAGGTTTCATCAATTAAACATCTTCAAAACTTCATTCTGCCAATCTAAATTACTTGCTTTAGGGTCACTTTTTAAAAAAAGGCATTGTTTTCAAATAGCCTAACACAGATTGGTACCTGAGTTTTAAATTTTATCCAGAAGTACTTTCCAGGAGTGAGTTCAGTTTTTTGAGAGCCTAGGTACACCCCAGGTTCAAGGAAGATGCTGCCTCTCCTATCAGTTAGGCAGATGGTAAACCTCAGCACAGACTCTTGGAGTTCACTTATCACATGTACAAACCTTCAATGAGTATCCGTTCCTCTGAGGACGTGACTGTGATACACTTGAAGGGGACTTGGGGCTCAGGCGGCGTCCTCACTGAGCCTAGCAGAAGGAAGGGCTGCCAGCCCAGGAAGCGGCTGGAGGACTGGTGGCATCCTCACCCGAGAGCTCTGTGGCTTTGTGCTGCTCCTGGGTTGCAGGCACATCTCAGGACAGCAGCAGAGCAAAACACGCATCCAGAAAGGAACAGACGGGGTGGTTGATGCCAGGGCTCTGGGGGAGCCAAGCCCCCGAGCTGGGGGGGTTCTCCGGTCGAATGCTGGGTATCCATTCTGCTCACCTCACTGAGTTGTGAGTTTCATAAGCAAAGTTCTACATTAGGGTACAATCTGGGGACTGAGACTCACTTAAAGCCTGTTGTTAATTTGTGCTTCCTTTTTGTTTCCACACTTGACCAAAACAATATTGTAATGTGGCTTCTGCCAAACCTGAGTTAATTGCTTCCTTTGTTTATCCCTCCCCGTCAAGGAGCGCCCCTTCACCCTGCCCAACGCTAACCTGTGGGATGGTTTCCAGAGCACCAATTTCATCCCGTCTTCCCTGATGAAAATCTCAGCTGCTTCCCATTTTCTAAGACAATAATCTCCAAAGTGAATATAGAAAACAACTCACTGTAAAGCAGGAAGAACATACTAGATCATATCAGTGTATTAGTTTTCAAATTCAAAGCATAAGAAAGAAGTTGATTCTTGATCATCTCCAGGGCCCAGATACACCACAAGGTGAGTGGGACCTCCCTAACAGTCTGCCACCTTGACTGGCTCTGTCTTCAGTCACATGTAGCAGGACCGTATGGGCCGTGTCTAGAGGGATGGAGGCTCAGGACTTCATAAGGCAGTCATGAAAGTGGGATCATCGGGGAAGGCCTTCCAGGGAACTTTTGAGAAGGACTGCGCTCGTTCTGCTTGCCCCACAGCTGCCTGCCCCAGCAGACTGCTGGCGGAGGAAGGTCTCCGTGTCCAGCACCTAGCTCCTTGGCCCCAGAACTTTCACTGACTGTTCTCTCATGGATAAAGTTCAAATCCCTTTGTCTGCATTTAAGGCCCTCAGTTTAGCCCAAACTACCACTTCCATCCCGTTTCTAGAACTCTGCTACAGCTCTTCCTCCCCAATCTCTCCCTCTCTTATTATCATAGGTTACTCGCCCCGTTAGCCCCACCAGTTCCCTTTTTCTTTCTGTTTTTAACATTCAAACTCTTCATTCAAAGCCCACCTTAAACCCTAGGTCCATGAACCTGACTAACCTTTCAACCCACTGTGAGGGCTCTTCCTCTGAACTTCTCAAGGACGTGTCTTTATAAATCTATCATTTAAATAGAACACCAACATCAGCAGGACTGTACAATTTGTCACCCAAACCAGGACACTTTTGAGAGTGAAATGAAAGTTTTTTAAATGATTTTTCAAGAAAAACAGGGCAAACCAGGACTGTTACGGACAAACCAGCACAGATGGTTCCTGGTTGCAATGCTTAAAGCCCTCTCAGGGAAGTTCAAAGATCTTCAAAGTCCTCATGTTGTATCTTAAATTCTTCTATTAACTTGTGATTTCCCTAAACAGGAGTGCAGTAAATACCTATTTACTAAAGTAATATTACCAAGTACTAATTTGCTAAGTAATATTTACTAAGTAAAATTGATCTGAAATTCAATTTTAAATGTGCCCTGTATTTATATTTTCTCCTAGGAGGTTCCTCAGTCCCTCAGAAATCTTCCATCGGTGGGTCCCTCTAAGACTCAAGGTAGAAGTCCAACTATACTTAGCTATACCAGAGCAAATGCTCATCTGGTTTCCTTGACAAGTAAATCAACTTATAGAAGGGGGCAAATGACATCAAACAGACTGGAAATAAAACATGCCTCTTGGTGGGGAGGAAATCCCTTTCATCCTAACCATATTGCTGAGTGTGTTAACTGGTATGTAGAAATTTTCTTAACGTTTACATGCAAAAAAATCAAGATTGAAAAAACTAGTTCTCTAATGCAACAAAGAATAAAACATTGAACTGTGGCATAGAAAAAATTCTCAAGCAGCCATCGTACTCTCAAATCATGCTGCAGAGTTGGGGAAGGGCTTGCAGATGGGGAAGCTCTTGAGAGGAAAGGAGCGTTTCTGCTGCGTTTTGAGGGGCCTCTCAACCTCTCGACCTGGCCACATTTCCGGGGGAATCAGGAGTGATCAGTGGTCCAGTGAACCTTTGACTCAGGCCAAGATGCAGCATCACCCTGCGGGCAGTTGTGCCTGGATGGGGCCATCTCTGCTCCCACTTCCTCCCATTCCTCAGGCAATATCCCAAGCTCTAACCAGGAAGCCCGACCCTTTCTCCAGGATGCTCCTTATTGCTATTTTACGCTGATTCACGCTGCAGTCACTTCTTAGGCATTTCTGATTCCCCAAAGGCCCAGGACAGAGCTTCCCTGGGCTCCACTGGCCCCAGTGTCCTTCCCAGCACCACCTTTTCCCACAGGGCACAGATCCAAGATGCCAAGGTCATTTGGATGTGACGTGCAGACAGAAACTTCTCCCGCCTCCTTTTCTAGACCACATTCCATTTGTGCAAAAGTTTTTTCAGGTTTTTAAAATTTTTTTCTTTCCTCTAGCACAGCATCCACCATCACCTGCTCTGGATCTGTCACGAGTTCATTGTAGATCAGACCAGGATACAAAACTGGGGGAATATACCGTACTGTAACCAGCAAGGCATCTCCCATCCGTCACTGAAGGGTCTATTACAGGGTCAAATTTTCTTGGGCTGGAGTCGTAGCTCAGTGGTAGAGCACTTGCCTGGCATGTGTGAGGCACTGGGTTCAACTCTCAGCACCATATATAAATAAATAAAGTCTATTGACAACCAAAAAAATATTAAGAAAAAAACTTCCTTGAGGAGGGTCAGTTCTGTGCTGGGTAGAATTGCCAAGTAAAATACAGATATTTCACCAGACATCCTAAAAAAGTAATTTTCTGAAATTCAGTTTTATCTGTGCTCTGTATTTATATTTGCTAACTTGGAGAGATCTACTCCTAGGAGGTTCCTCAGCCCCTCACAGAGATTTTCCTTTGGTGGGTCCATCTAAGACTCAAGCTGGAGATCCAGCTGTATTTAGTTATACCAGGGCAAATGTTTGTCCACAGTAGGTCAACTGATAGCTAGGAGACCAAGAGGCATGTCAGATGACAGAGGACGATCACTTTGATCCGAATAAGAAAGTGACCATTACGTCATCATTCACTGGGTAGAATAGGCCTCCAAATCCCAAAGGAGCCCAAGACCGGAACTGTGAGTGGAAGAGGTGAGAAAGAAGCCAGGCAGAGTCCTGGACACCAATGGTGAACAGAAGGAGAAACCGATGGCGTCCAGTGCTGTGGCCAAGTAGCATGACCTCCAGGTCGGGCAGCGTGGAAGTCAGGGTGATGTGGATACCAACAGTTTGGGTGGAGCGATTGGAATGAAAGCCTGAATGGATTAAATTCAAAAGAAATTGAGAGGAGGGAGGCTGAGGGCAGGAAATGCAGGGAACTGTTTTGATGAGTTCTTCCACGTACAGGAGCAGAGAAGTGAAGTGATGCTTAGGAGGAGAAGTGGGATCTGGAGGAGGCCTGCTTAGGCCAGGGGACAAAACAAAGCAGAGGGTGTTTGTGTGACGATGGGCCAACCCTGCAGAAAGGGGGCCTTGATGAAAGAAAAGAACTGCTAGAGTGACGGCCTGGGGTTGGCAAGAGCCGATTGCATCCAACACGTGAGTGGAGCTGCTGGTCTTGGGGAGAAGCACAGAGGAGGTACATCCTCGGAAAGGGTTGCAGAGCGGGTGTTAGGGGGTGTGAGGCAGAGGGACATTGCAGAAGCTCTTCTGATGGTGTCCGTCTTCTCAGAAAGAGAGGAAACTTAGGAATGAAGGCAGGGAAGGAGATAACAATGTCTGAGGAGTGAGGTAACAGAACTTGGGAAATGTTGTATGACTGACAGAAATGAAGGGGCTGCTTGGAGTTGGTAACTGAATTTGAAGGGACACCAGTGAGCAAGGATTTGTAGTTTTTCTTCAACTGTGACCGCTGCAGGGGTACAGAGTCACAGCTGACAGAGTGGGATTTAAATAGGACTGAGCTCTGACCATAGTTGAGCCAACCATCTGCAGGTGACACTGGGAAACCCTTACTCCTGGACAGTGTCTCCTCCCGTGCAAGGGAACCGGGCCA
The DNA here is from genome assembly GCA_020662805.1 of Glaucomys volans. Lineage (NCBI taxonomy): Eukaryota > Metazoa > Chordata > Mammalia > Rodentia > Sciuridae > Glaucomys > Glaucomys volans. The sequence goes on along the minus strand of JAJEJO010057163.1, from coordinate 22,102 downwards.
GAGTCCTTAGGCCCTGGATGGCGGCACCTGGAAAAATCCTCAAGCCCTGTGTGCTGCCTGAGATGCAGGATCAGGGCATGGCAACGCTGAGGTGTAGAATGTGAGCCGGTGGAGATGGTCCTTCATAAGAAAGCCCCCTCCTCAAGTTTCCACTCAAGTGCTTCATATCTTTTTGCACTTTGCTAACTTGGATCAAGATGAAAAAGCAGTTTGACTTCTGCCGGTTCAGTGTTTTGTGCTTTCCCGTATCAGAGAATTGCTGTTTCCTCAGTTTTTATTGTTGATGAGAACAGACATAATATCTGGTCTCTGGGGCTCTGAATATTTCCACCATCACGATTAACGCATCAACCACATTTACTGAAGTCCACATGCAGAGCCGCTGAGAGAAGAGTGTTTGTTGCTGACTTTGGAGGCCTTAAAATATAACTGGGTAGGAAACAAATACTAAAAAACCTCTGTCCTTAAATGGCAAATGACAGAAAAGCTTTTCTAGGAGTTCAGAAAGAAAGCCAGGGTCTGGATGTTTTGGACAGGCTTCCAGAGGCAGGTCCTGGGGCAGAGAAGCTGCTAAATTTGGGGGGGAAATGAAGTGGTCCTGAAGAAGGGCTAATGCAAGGAAGATTCGAGAGGAAAGGCCCCCGTGCTCACGGGAGGGGCCGCTTAGCCTGGCGGGCACTGACAGTGAAGACGATCAGATCACAGAGTCCTGAGAGCTGCCTTTCTGCTCGCGACAACTGAGAGCCAGGGCCACTGCTACGTCCCCAGCCCTTTTTATTTTTACAATTTTTATGCATTTACTTATTTATTTGTTGCTAGGGATGGAATCTAGGGGTGCTTAACCACCGAGCCACATCCCCAGCCCTTTTCATTTATAATTTTGAAGCAGGGTCTTGCTAAGTTGCTTACGGCCCCGCCAAGTTGCTGAGGGCGGCTGTGAACTTGGATCCTCCTGCTGCAGCCTCCCTCCTCACTCTAATGATAGACATATGTGACCACATCCAGCTCAGTCTACATTTTAAAGAGGGGTTGGGAATAAACAATATCTATACAATGCTTCTTATATGACTGCACTCCAATTTATAGCCTTCATCTGTATTTTTTAAACTCTAGTTTCCAATTTTTCAGTATCACAACGGGCATTCCTCTCTGTAAACCTGTGTGTATACCCCTAATTATGCTGGCCAAAAAGGTCAGAGTAAATAAAGATCTTTTTCAAATTTGTGATCTATATTGTCAAATTACCATCCAAAAAAAAATCTATATGGATCATTGGAGTGTGAAAATACCTTTTTCTAGAAACATTCATAGGTCAGTATTCTTATGCCTTTTTGCTTAGTTTTGAGGATAAAAGGGGACAATTTGCTTGTTCGGCATGTATTTCTTTCACTGTGAGGTTAATGAGGTTGAACTTTCTCACATGTATATAGATAATTTAGACTTTGTTTTGAATTTCTTTTCAGTAGTTTATTTTTATGTGGAGAGCATTCATTGTTTTCTTTCTGCTTTGAAAAGGCTCTTTATTCTACATGTATGTATTTGTCACAAGTGGTGCACATATTTTTCCTGTTTGCCAATTACTTTTGAACTTTATGGAAATTTTCAATACAGATTAATTTTTTTAAAAAAATCAGCATTTCAGAAACTTTTCACTTATGATAAGGAGGCACTACATTAAAAATATTCCATCAAAAAATTAGATGAAATCAAAATTCATATTTCTTTAAATGTATTCAGTGGTTTCTTTTTCCAAAAAATGGAACCTATCTAGAATTTATTGGAGTATAAGAGGTAAGGAGCGACCCGAGTGTGATCTTCTAGACTTTCCTCCTCCAATTATCGAGACCTATCCTTTCTCTGGAATTGCGTCAGGTTTATCCTATTTTAAATCTTTATCCTTCTGGAGTGTGGTTCTGGTCTTTATATTCTTTTTCTTTGCTTGGCTGCTGGTTACTGCACTAGAATAAATAGTGACAATCAAAGTAGTTTTATAATTTTGTATCTGGTAGGCTATGCTTTTCTTGCTTTCTTTTCAAACCTTTTCAGAGGGTTCAAGGGGTGCAATTCACTCTTCAAACATGCTTATTTTTCCCAGGTAAACTTTTTAATCATTCTGACAATCTGTAACAATTCATTTGCTATTTTGCTTGATATTATATTAAATGTATAGATTAGTATGAAGATAAATTAAAATACTGTTATGGTTTGGATGTGAAGTATCCCCCAAAAGCTCACATGTGAGATGATGCAAGAAGGTTTGAAGGAGAAATGATTGGGTTATAGCCTTAACTTAATCAGTGAATTAATTCCTGATGGATTAACCGAGTGGTAACTGGAGGTAGGTGGGGTGTGGCTGGAGGAGGCAGGAATTTGGGGGTGGCTTTGGGGTATATATTTGTATCTGGCCAGTGGAGACTCTGCTTCCTGATCATAATGTGAGCTGCTTCCCTCTGCCACACTCTTCTGCCATGATGTCCTCCTTTACCTCCAGCCCCAAAGGATGGAACTAGCCTTCTTCTACAGGTTGAGACCTCTGAAATCATTAGACCCCAAATAAACTTTTCCTTCTCTACAATTGTTTTGGTTGGGTCCTTCAGCCCAGCAGCATAGAAACCTGACTAAAACAAACTCCTTGAATATTAAATATTCTAATACTATAATATGGTATATTTGCCTGTTTAATCCAAGATTTTTTCCTAAGGGTCCTTATTTACATTTTCCACTTTCTTCACATGTTGTACAAATTTCTTCAGTTTATTCCTATGCATCATCTATTCTTTTTAAAGTGCTAAAGTGAATGGAATTTTTTAAACCTCTATTTATTCCCACTTATTTCCCTTTTATGGTAATCTTGCCTTCTCTTGGCTTTATTACCCTCTTTCCTGGAATACCTCAGAGCAGCTAGGGAAGCAGCCCAGACGAGTAGAGAAAGCTCCGGGATGGAACCAGACTCTTGGTTCCGCACCTCTGTGCCTGTATAACCTTGCTCCAATTGGTTAACTGGTTTAGCATTTGCCAAGTCAAAAAAACTGACCTCGTGGCTTTGAGAATTAAGTGAAATAATACGTGCTAAACATTTACTAAAATCCAGTCCCCAGCGTGATGCACATGATAGATGCTCACAGATGTTTTCTGAATAAATGCTGCAGCAGAGAGCCAAGTCCCCTGGAAGTCAACCATGAGCGTCTTTTCCTTCTCCTTTCTAAGAGAAGAAGGAGTACAGTATTAGGTGAAGAGTTACAAAGCAACTTTTGATCTGAAATCTCATGTCCTAAGGGAACAAACTCAAGAGCAGGAAACAGGGTGGTAGCTAAGGATGGATGGATGAAAGGAGACCCAGGAGCTCCTATTCGCCATGCTTCCCAGCCTTGGCTGCAGCGTCTGGAAAGCAGTAACAGCCTGCTGTGGTGTGTGCAGTGTTCTCCTGGGTTCCTATGGAAAACACACTTATGTTTAGATACTAATAGTTCCGTGGAAATCAGTGTATCAAATCACTTGAGGTACAGGGACCACGAGACCCGTGCGTGTGGAAGGAATAGATACAAACGTGGAGCAGGGGACTATGAAGATTAACTCTGCTTGCATGACATTTCCCCCCAGTAATGGCCCTGGGAAAGGGAAGCCATCTGCAAATGACCAACTCTCATTGGGAAGGGTATTTCCTATTAGTCAGGGGCATTATGGTTATAAATATGACCACTGTAAGTTCGCTGACTGCACAGCCGTCCCCCAGAGGCTGGTCAGCCCTCGGTAAACTTAGCAACTGGAAAGTTTTGGGAACAAAAGGTCAAGGTAAGGTACAGCAGCCATCCGACCAGGGAGAAGGAGCTAACACCCTCCGTCTGCTCATGTTCATTGCTGAAGAAAACAAACCTTGTTGAGAACTGTCTTCCCATCGCCTGGACTAGTCAAGTGCAGGAGTGATTTTCCTGTCAGAGCTTTGGAAACTCTGGAACCTCAGGGGAACTTGAACTTTCTAGATGGAGCCTCAAGTTTTCAATCCTGAGGAGAAAGCAGTTTTGCAGGGTCATTGGCCACAAACAGGGAAACATCAGAAATGTCCCACTGGATGTCAACATCAACGGCCACAGTTCAAATGCTGAGCACACGATGACGCCCATTTTCTAGGGACTCACTGACACCAGAGTTAAAATGAAACCCACAGCCTCCAGGCCCCAGTGTGCTTCACTCTTCCACCTGCCCATCTCCCCAGGCAGCCGTCAAGAACTGAGGACCTACCTAAGAGCAGAGCTCTGTGGAAGGAGGCAGGAGAGACTCCAGCCTAACCCATTTACGTTTCCCACGGAAAGACAAGATGTGCTAAGTCTGCGTTCTCTTCCTTTCACATAACAATGCTTCTGAAAAACCGTCTCCGTGTGTGACTTACACTTCCTCACTTTTCATTTTCTGCTCAGCTTCTAACTGGATTTCTGTCTCACCACTTTAGTCAAAGTGCTTACCACAAAAAGCCCTCCATGTCCCCAGATCTGTGCTTGCACCCCACTGTCCAGCCCTGTGGGATGTGCACCCCACTGGCTGTGCTCTCAATCTCCTCCATCAACTGTGCAAACCAGAGTTCTAGGCCTTCATTGTTACTCTCCTTGATCTCTTTCTTTTTTGGTGCTGGGGACTGAACCCAGAGGCCCTTAACCACTGACTCACATTACCAACCCTTTTTATTTTTTATTTGGAGACAGGATCTTGCTAAGTTGCCTAGGGCCTCACTAAATTGCTGAGGCTGGCCTTGAACTTGTGATCCTCCTGCCTCAGCCTCCCGAGTTGCTGGGATCATGGTGTGCTCCTTGGTGCCTGGCCCTTCATTTTTGCTCCTTCACCTATTCTCAGTGTCTCATCCAGTGCTGTGGCTTTACATATAATGATATGCAAAGGATTCTCAAATCAATTTGTTCCTTTCCTTTCTACTGAGCTCTATGCACATATAATCTCTTGCTAGAAATCTCCACGTGGGGGATGGGGTTGTAGCTCAGTGGTAGAGCACTGCCTAGCTTGGGTGAGACACTGGGCTGGATCCTCAGCACCACATACAAAACAAATAAATAAAAAATTTAAAGTGAAAAGAAAAAAAAAAAGAAATCTCTACTTGGCTGTCTAATAGGCCACTCAGAATTAATTTGGCAAAACCAAGCCTGTGATTCTTACTCTCCCTCCCAACCTCTTTATCTCAATCCATGGTACGCACTCATTCATTGCTCAGGTATAAACGTGGGAACCATTATTAATTCGCCCCTTTCTTTACTCTCATTTATGATTCACCACTCTACAGCTCTTCTAAAATGTATCTTAAATACTTTCATTTATCCGTGTCCAGATACTCTGGACACAACATCTGATTTCCTCATCACAACCTACGAGGGACTGTTCTCTCTGGCCCTGCTTGTGACTGCAGGCTCAACACCCACCACCTTCCCCTCCTTGCTCACTGTGCTGCAGGTGGGCTGACCAGCTCTCTGCTCCTTGAACAGGCCAAGTTTGCTCCCCATGGCATTCACACTAAAGGGTCTGTGCCCACATCTTGACACATAAAAGGCTTTCGATCGCTCCTTGTTGAATGAGTGAATAAAGAAAGCCCGTGAGTGGCTCCAAGGTGTAGCACAGGGTTTTCAAGAAGGGGCCCTGCAGGGATAGGGCTTCCTTCCCGGGTCTGACCACCCACTGCCAGCTTCCCTGGACTGCCTCCTGGCCTGGGCTTCTCTATCACTAGATGCCCCTTCTGGACTTGTGCACACACGTGCCATTCTTGTTGCCTGCACGTCTTCCCTGCCCTGCATTCTTTTTTTCTGGCTATCTGTCCTTAAGTTTTAGTCTTAGTTTGGACTGCACCTCCTGATGGAGCGGTGGTGCTACCTGGTGATCTTGCCAAGCTGCTTCCTCTTCAGAACAGAAAGCTTGAAGTCCTCCTTTAAAAAGTCCAGAGGTCTCCTTGTCTTCTTGGAAGTGGATTTGCCATGAAAGGCAGTGCCAAGAAATGTGTTGGCGGTTTGGACTGAGACAATGGGGTGACAATTCTTAATGAAGACTTTTTATGAGTTGTCTATTATCACAGCAATCAAAAAGCAGTTCTAGTGACTAATGTAGTAATAAAAATGGAAAAGGCTGGATTAGACAAGGTGTTTCCTATGCAAACTGATGGCTCTGGGTTCCTCGCCCCTCTGTCCTTGGGTTCCTCACCTCTGTCCGTGGGTCCCTCAGCTCGCCATCGCAGATGTTTTCTAAAGAGGGACTGTGTTCGGGAACTGGCTGCTCATTGCCAAGATTCATGAGCATGTTTCTAAGTCGATGTCAGATATCCGATTAAGCTGGGAAATATCCCTGAACTTGAGAATGGAAGTTCATCCTTCCAAAAGGCATTCCTTTCTTTAGGGTGGACAACTGAAGAGAAAAAGCAAGTAAACATCACTATATTTACAAGTCCACTTTGATATTATGAATATCTTTCTTGATTCTGGAGTGAATTACATTCCCCTGTGCACTGAACTTCTATCACAAAATATGACTTCAGCCGGGCACGGTGGCGCACACCTGTAATCCCAGCAGTTGGGAGGCTGAGGCAGGAGGATCGCGAGTTCAAAGCCAGCCTCAGCAACTTAGTGAGGCCCTAAGCTATTCAGTGAGACCCTGTCTCTAAATAAAAAATACAAAGTAGGGCTGGGGATGTGGCTCAGTGGTGGAGTGCCCCTGGGTTCAACCTCCAGTACCAAAAAAATAAAAAAATAAAAAAATAAAAAAATATGCCTTTGTAATCATCTTTCTACCTGCAGATTAGCAGATAAAATCTCAAACATGACTGCAATCCACTTGAAAGCAATAATCTTTGTATACTTTGGCATTTAATACATGTTCGTTAAACTTGGTTTTTTATTGGTGCGCTATAGTTGCACACACCGATGGGATTTGTTGTTACCTGCACATGTGTAACGATACAATTTGGCCAATATCACTCCCCAGTGCCCCCTCCCTCCCACTTCCCACCCTTGTCGTTTTCCTCTACTGATCTCTATTTGATTTTTAGGAAATCCACCCCCATCTCTGTGGTGGAATGAACTGTTGAATTAACAGGCTCTTGAATAAAATTAAAAGGAGACCAGTCAACATGAAAAATCCCAAGGTCATATTTAAGTAGGTATAAATCACAATATCAAAAGTGTTCTGAGATTCAAAGGAGGATGAAGAACAGCTGGCCTTCAGAACCATGGTCTGAACAGACTTCATTCTTTATAAATTACCTAATTTTTTTTTTTAGACCCAGGCAGCAGGACTTATACTAAGTGCTGCTTAATTGCATTTTTAAAAATTATTTTATTTGTTCTAATTAGTTGCATATGACAGAACGCATTTATGCATTTTGATAGATCGTACCTAAATGGAGTGTCATCTCTCATTTTTCTGATTATACATACTGTAGGCTCACATCCATCATGCAGTCACACATGCACACAAGGTAATAATGTCCATTTCAGTCCACTATCATTCCTTCCCTACGCCCCTTTCCCTCCCTTCACTCCCTCTCACCTAATATAAAGTAACTATTCTTCACTTATCCGCTCCCCACCTTATTGTGAATTAGCTTCCGAACATCAGAGAAAACACTGGGCCTTTGGTTTTTTGGGTTTGGCTTATTTCACTTAGCATGATATTCTCTAACTCCATCCATTTACCAGCAAATGCCAGAATTTCATTCTTCCTTAAAGCTGAGTAATATTCTGCCATATATACATATATATTTTTTTCTTTATCCATTCATCTGTTGAAGGCACCTAGGTTGGTTCCACAGTTTGTAAATCGAGTTGCTATAAACATTGTTGTGGCTGCATCACTGTAACATGTTGATTTTAAGTCTTTGGGGCATAAACTGAGGATGGGATAACTTGGTCAAATGGTGGGTCCATTCCAAGTTTTCTGAGTAATCTCTATATTGTTTTCCATAGTGGCTGCACCAATTTGCATTCCCACCAGCAATGTATGAGTGTACCTTTTCCCCCATATCCTCACAAACATGTATTGTTGCTTGTATTCTTGATAATTCTGATTGGGGTGAGATGAAACCTTACAGTATTTTTGCTTTGCATTTCTCTAATTGCTAGAGATGTTGAACATTTTAAATTACCTAATCTTGTATGTTTGATTATAGTAATCAGGCATGGTGGCGCATGCCTGTAATCCCAGCAACTTGGGAGGCTGAGGCAGGAGGATTCCAAGTTCGAAGCCAGCCTCTTAGCAAGGTCCTAAGGGACTTAGTGAGACCCTGCCTCAGTATAAAAAACAAAAAGGGGCTTGGGATACAGCCCAGTGGGAGAGCACCCAGGGCTTCATCCCCAGCAACACTCCTGGAGTTACAGTAACTGAAAACAGACAAGGCGGCTAACTACTAAATTAGGTGAACTTATCAATCGTATGGCATTAACTTTTGAGTATACATCATTATTTCAATTATTTTATTTTAAAATAATTATGAATTCATGGGAAGTTGCAAAAATAAATGCAAATATAAAAATACAAGTGTCCACTTTACCGAGTTTCCTTCAAGGCGACCTCTGTGTACCCACTGGCACTAGGAAACCTAGGGGGCCACGTTGGACAATGCGCAGCCTCCTCAGACGTGCTGGGTGCACATGCCGCTGTGCACACGTGCGTGGGGTTCCACGCCATTCCATCCGTGTGCAGGTCACGCCACCACGCCGCAGCCACAGCGCGCCCTCACGCAGCACAGCACGTCCTCACGCAGCCACGGCGCGCTCTCACGCAGACACAGCACGCCCTCACGCAGCACAGCACGCCCTCACGCAGCCACGGCGCGCCCCCACGCAGCACAGCACGCCCTCACGCAGCCACGGCGCGCTCTCACGCAGACACAGCACGCCCTCACGCAGCACAGCACGCCCTCACGCAGCCACGGCGCGCCCCCACGCAGCACAGCACGCCCTCACGCAGCCACGGCGCGC